>JADBJO010011048.1:40000-67623 GCA_016801955.1 Conus betulinus
TGTGCATGCATGGGGTCATCCACACACAGCGTACATGCATGGGATGATCAACACAGTGTACACGCCTGGGGTCATCTACACACAGTGTACACACCTGGGGTGATCCACACAGTGCATACACCTGGCATCCACACACAGTGTACACACCTGGGATCATCCATACAGTGTACACACCTGGGGTCATCCACACAGTAGACATGCATAGGGTCATCCACACTGTGTACACACCTGGGGTCATCCATACAGTGTACACACCTGGGGTCATCCACACAGTAGACATGCATAGGGTCATCCACACAGTGTACACACCTGGGGTCATCTACACACAGTGTATACACCTGGGGTGATCCACACAGTGCCTACACCTGGGGTCATCCACACACTGTGTACACACTTTGGGTCATCCATACAGTGTACACACCTGGGGTCATCCACACAATAGACATGCATAGGGTCATCCATACAGTGTACACACCTGGGGTCATCTACACACAGTGTATACACCTGGGGTCATCCACACAGTGCACACACCTTTGGTCATCCACACACAGTGTACACACCTGAGGTCATCCATACAGTGTACACACTGGGGTCATCCACACACAGTGTACATACCTGGGGTCATCCACACAGTGTACATACCTGGGGGTCATACACACAGTGTACACACCTGAGGTCATCCACACACAGCATACACACCTGGGTCATCCACACACAGTGTACATGCATAGAATCATTCACACAATGTCCGCACCTGGGCCACGCGTGTACACGCCTGGGGTCATCCACACACAGTGTACACACCTGGGATCATCCACACAGTGTACACACCTGGGGTCATCCAAACGCAGTGTACACACCTGGGGTCATCACACACAGTGTACATGCATGGGATCATCCACACTGTACACACCTGGGGTCATCCACATACAGTGTACACACCTGGGGTCATCTATACAGTGTACATGCATGGGATCATTCACACAGTATACACACCTGGGGTCATCCACACACAGTGTACACACCTGGGGGTCATCCACACAGTGTACATATATGGGATCATCCACACAGTGTACACAACTGGGGTCATCCATACAGTGTACACACCCGGAATCTCCACACAGTTTTCCCACCTGGGGTCATTTACACACAGTGTATACACCTGAGGTCATCCACGCACAGTGTACACACCTGTGGTCAACCCGACAGTGTCCACACTAGGGGTCATCCACACAGTGTACACACCTGGGGTCTCCACACATAGTGTACATACCTGGGGGGTCATCCACACAGTTTACACACCTGAGGTCATCCACATGCAGTGTACACACCTGGGGTCATCCACTCACAGTGTACACACCTGGGGTCATCCACACAGTGTACACACCTGGGGTCATTCACACACACTGTACACACCTGGGGTCATCCACACAGTGTACACACCTGGGGTCATTTCACACAGTGTACACATCTGGGGTCATTCACACACACTGTACACACCTGGGGTCATCCACACAGTGTACACACCTGGGGTCATCCACAAAGTGTACACACCTGGGGTCTTCACACACAGTGTACATACATGGAGTTATCCACACACACAGTGACACACGTGGAGTCATCCACTAGCGGTGCACACACCTGGAGTCAACCACACTGTTACACACCTGGGGTCATCCACTCACAGTCTACACACCTGGGATCATCCACACAGTGTACACACCTGGGGTCATCCATAGAGTGTACACACCTAGGGTCATCCACACGCAGTGTACACATCTGGGGTCATCTATGCAGTGTACACACCTGGGGTCATCTACTCACAGTGTACACACCTGGGATCATCCACACAGTGTATACACCTGGGGTCATCCATAGAGTGCACACACCTAGGGTCATCCACACGCAGTGTACACATCTGGGGTCATCTATGCAGTGTACACACCTGGGGTCATCCACTCACAGTGTACACACCTGGGGTCATCCACTCACAGTGTACACACCTGGGGTCATCTACACACAGTGTACACATCTGGGGTCATCCACACAAAGTGTACACATCTGGGGTCATCTATGCAGTGTACACACCTAGGGTCATCCACATGCAGTGTACACACCTGGGGTCATCCACACAAAGTGTACACATCTGGGGTCATCCACACAGTGTACACACTTGGGGTTAACTAACACACAGTGTACACACCTGGGGGTCATCCACACAGTGTACACACCTGGAGTCATCCACACAGTGTACACACCTGGAGATCATCCATACAGTGTACACACCTGGGTTCTTCCACGCATAGTGTGCACAACTGGGGTCATCCACACAGTGTACACACCTGGGGTCATCATCCACACACAGTGTACACGCCTGGGGTCATCCACACACAGTGTACCCACCTGAGGTCACGCAGACAGTGCACACACCTGGGGTCATCCTCACAGTGTACATTTCCGGGGTCATCCACA
Source organism: Conus betulinus (assembly GCA_016801955.1). Lineage (NCBI taxonomy): Eukaryota > Metazoa > Mollusca > Gastropoda > Neogastropoda > Conidae > Conus > Conus betulinus. The sequence continues at coordinate 42,473 of JADBJO010011048.1, forward strand.
CACAGTGTGCATACATAGAATCATCCACACACAGTGTACACACCTGGGGTCATCCATACAGTGTACACACCTAAGGTCATCCACACACAGTGTACATACCTGGGGTCATCCACACACAGTGTACACACCTGGGGTCATCCCACAAAGTGTACTCACCTGAGGTCATCCACAAAGTGTACACACCTGCGGTCATCCACACTCAGTGTACACACCTGGGGTCACCCACACAGTGTATACACCTGGGGTCATCCATACAGCGTACATACCTGCGGTCATCCACACTGTGTACACACACTTGGGTAATTCACACACAGTGTACATACCCTGGGGTCATCCACACAGTGTACACACCTGCGGTCATCCACACAGTGTGCATACCTGGGGGGTCATCCACACTGTGTACACACCAGGGGTTATCCACACAGTGTACACACCTGGGGTCATCAAACAGTGTACACATCTGCGGTCATCCACACAGTGTACACACCTGCGGTCATCCACACAGTGTACACACCTGGGGTCATCCACACTGTGTACACACCTGGGGTCATCCACACTGTACACACCTGCGGTCATCCACACAGTGTACACATCTGGGGTCATCCACACTGTTTACACACTTGGGGTCAACACACACAGTGTACACACCTGCGGTCATCCACACAATGTACACACCTGCGGTCATCCACACAGTGTACACACCTGCGGTCATCCACACAGTGTACACACCTGGGGTCATCCACACAGTGTACACACCTGCGGCCATCCACACACAGTGTACACACCTGGGGTCATCCACACAGTGTACACACCTGCGGTCATCCACACAGTGTACACACCTGGGGTCATCCACACAGTGTACACACCCGGGGTCATCCATATAGTGTACACACCTGGGGTCATCCACACAGTGTACACACCTGCGGTCATCCACACAGTGTACACATCTGGGGTCATCCACACTGTGTACACACTTCGGGGTCATCCACACAGTGTACACACCTGGGGTTATCCACACACACAGTGTACATACCTGGGGGTCATCCACACAGTGTACATACATGGATCATCCACACTGTGTACACATAGGGGGTCATCCACACAGCGTACACACCTGCGGTCATCCACAGAGTATACACCTGGGATCTTCCACACTGTGTACACAACTGGGGTCATCCACACAGTGTATACACTTGGAGTCATTCACACACAGTGCACATACCTGGGGGTCATCCACACAGTGTACACGCATGGGATCATCCACACACACAGTGTACACACAGGGGTCATCCACAGTCTACACACCTGGGGTCATCCACACGGTGTACACACACTGGGGTCATCCGCAATGTGAACACACAGGGAGTCATCCATACAGTGTACACAACTGGAGACATCCACACACAGTTACACACCTGGGGTCACCCACACAGTGTACACACCTGGGGTCATCCACACTGTGAACACACAGGGGTCATTCATACAGTGTACACAACTGGAGTCATCCACACACAGTTACACACCGAGGGTCATACACACAGTACACACACCTGGGGGTTCTCACATACTGGACACACCTTGGGTCATCCATAGAAAATACGTATCTAGGGTAATCCACACCCCACACAAACCAGGGGGTCATACACATGCACGGTGTAACACACCTGGGGTGAGCTATGCTGTACACATACCTGGGATCATCCACAGTCACTGAGCGTTTGATGAAAGACAGCAGGTGGTCCATGAAGTTGAAACAGACATTGGGCCGCCAGCCATCGTGTACATCCTGAAAACAGGCACCCACAGTGTTGTTCTACTTTGTTCTAGACCCACCATATTCAGTGGTAGCAGAGATACACAAATGTATACACTCTCCTTTTCCAGACCTAACCATATTCTGTGTTAATTTAGTTGCAGCTATCTTGAGCAAAAGAGTTTTGTTCCTAAAAATGAAAGATGTCAAAAAAAAAAAAAAAATTAATACAGAGATGAACTCAACAAAAAAGAAAATTAATACAGCGATGAACTCAACAGAAAATACTTCAAGGAAAAAGTTACCACTGCCATGGTGTTACTGATTTTCTCTCCTATCATCGATATGTTTGCAACTAGTGGAATCATCTCGAGTAATATTATTTCGTCATTATTATTGGAGAAGGGCTTACAAAGTAAGCAACAACTAAAATTTAAATGTAAATCAAAGGGAAATACACGACTTAGCTCAGTGAAGAAAAGAGCCACTTCAAACAACACCCAAGCAAGCATGCAAACACACACACACACACACATGTGAGCACGGTCAAGCACACACACACACACACACACACACACGCTCACACAAACACATGCACACACATGCATGCGAACAGACATGCACACAAAGATGACCTTTAGGAGGGAAGGGATGTCCTGAGTGGAGAAGTCCCGCAGGTTATGTACCACGCCCTCGTCATCCCGGAAACCACTCACTATCACCTTGATCCCCAACAGAAAGCTTTGGGCCCACACTTCAACACTTGAATCTGTCTTACACACACACACACACACACACACACACACACACACTCACTGACTGACTGAAACCCATTTCTTGCTAGTTTAACCATTATCAACATGTCACAACATTCATTTCAATCAATCAGATATCAGAAAAATGTTGTCAACATGTAACAATAATCAACATGTAACAATAATCTTAAGTTAATATGAACGAAGAATCCTGCCCATAGACAGAAAAAGAAATGGGGAGAGAGAGAGAGAAAAAAAAATCATGAAAGAAATCTTTGGTTTGCGCAGTCTGCAAGTGCACATTCTGTGATTCTCCATCAATCATGGTGGCCGTGACGATGTGAGTGTGCTAACATGCATTTATGTACATCGGCACAGCATCATATATGTAAGAATGTAATGTGTTCCCGAAATTCTTGAAAATCACAGTTTGTTCCTGATTTTGAAATCTTCTGTTCCTGGGGGAAAGGTTTGAGGTTAATGTGCACAAATGAACTGTTTACGGTGTTATATAGACTGTGTGTTTATATATGCGACATTTTGTCCAAGTGTGTATGTGTGTGTGTGTGTGTGTGTGTGTGTGTGTGCGTGCGTGTTCTTCGTTAATTTTAGATAAACAATCAAACAACAGTGAATCTAGACCAAGACGGTAACAACTAAATAAAAATAAGGCAGAATTCAAAATGTTACCGATGATGGTCAGATAATATGTGACTAAACATGAACAAGGCCACAATCGTGATCATTGCGTTCAACCTGAAAGCCATGACTGTGGTGCCTCAGCCTTGAGAGGTAACAGCAACCATATGTTAGAACAAACACAGAGCTTGGATGCAAATATTCAAGAAACCTGTAGCATTTTTCAGCAGATCTCAGAATGTGTGGGGCATGCCATACCTATGGCATAAGAAAAAGAAACTCAACTCCAAAGTAATTCATGTCATTTTTTTTCAGATATAAGGCACACACAAACACACACACCTTGATCACTTAATCAGTCGTATTACTTTTTCTTTCTTTTACTGAGCATTTAAAAACTTCAACGACTGAAAAAAAAAAAAAAAAAAGGGGGGGGGGGGGGGGTGTTGGACAGAGGGAAGTGGCCAGAGTGGGGGAAAAAGCAGTTCAACCACTTACATGGAATTTTATCAAAATCAAGCAAAATTTCCTATTGGTGTATCACATCATAGTAGTTTGCTTGTCCACTGAACGCAGGTTTTCAACAATCTGTACCAGTTTCATAAATCATCTGGACCTTTCACAACCAGATGCAGTAAAAGTACAAGCACAATTGTTGGTATTAAAAGCGACATCAACAGAGGGGAGAGAACTTTGCTGTCTGCTGCACCAAGTGAACAAGGTTTGTATATCAATTTGAAAAATCAACTTTGTGACGAGTTGTTAGTGTTCTGCCTGGTTCTGAAATTAACTAAGTCAGTCCTGTCACCTTCTCATTTACTTCAGGCACTAGAAACAATGAGTGCACATCTTCATCTTTCATAATTCATAGCCTAGCTCACAACAAAGCATGCAACCCAGAAGCAGCACAGCTGTCCTGCTATCATCCCACCTCTCCCCATGACTTCAAAGGCATGTCACTTTGCAAGGGCTTATAAGTGAATAAAGAATCATAAACATGAAAGAGCCATCAATACTGTTGATGTCAGCTGTTTCATTTTCAGATAACTCCCCACTCATGTTTCTTAGTGTCTATTTTGATACCAAGCCCTAGCGTTCTGGAATATCTTGATATTTATTGTGGTGACAGTTGAGTCTAAGAATCAAGCTAGATATCAGCTTTTTCGTACCTCAGTTTGAGTTCATCCCACGATTTTGCTTTCCTGACAATAAGACAAGTTTGTTCTTCATAAATGGATTGTTCAGTGTATAAACGGCCGTGACTTTCTGACGGCACTAGCCAATAGCAAAAATACACAGCAGCTTGCTTGCTTGTTTCCCTTTTTTTTTTTTTACTTGTAGATTTGTATCAGGATATGTGATGTTTTCAACTCACCTCTCAAAGTTGTGCCTCTGTTTGGGGGGACTGCATGATGCGTGACGTTTTCAACTCGATGTACTTGTTGCCCCTTGGGATACTGCTGTCCCATGCATCCACCTCTCTCCCCATACACTGCAAAAACCTGTCTTTTGTGGAACTTGTATCAACAATCTACATCCATACTCTGCATCTGAGAGATGTGTGCTATATCACAGACAACAACATGCAAATAATACATTATTATACAAGACAAACCTTCATAAACACACACACACACAGAGAATTACCAACCATAATCTACTATACTAAAACATTATGTTAAACAAAAATTAAGTGTAGGCAATATTCAAAATGTATATCCTATATATGTTGTACCTTCATTTCACATAAAGGTCATATATGAACATCAACTGCATTGAGTTATGATGTGCAAAACTGCTTGTGCATAGTACACCATCGTACAAGTGAGAAAAATGTGTTCCTCTTAACTCTACAGACTATCACAACATTATGATGTGCAAAACCTGATGTACAAAGTACACCATTGTATCCAGTGAGAAAAATGTGTTCCCATCAATTCTACAAAGTATTAGAATCTTGGCACTGTATAGACACTGAAAACAATGATGGCTATGTTCTATCCCGTCCTGAACCAATCCTGAATGAAAGGGATGGGCTGGCGCTACATTATCATTTGCTTCCTTTCTTGGCTTGACAGTTCCCATTAAGTAGTTTAGGAAGGCAGAGACTAACAATCCTAAGTTTTGTACTAAAGGCTGACGATCTTACCTAAAGAATGGGAGTGGAGACGTGAGCGAACAACACTGCAGAATCCTTCATTGTTGTTGACAGGTCTCTCTGCATCTGGTCTGCCTCCCTCCTTTTCTGCCATTCCATTGTTTCATTGACATTATCACACAGAAATGTAAAACACACACACACACACACATGCAGACATACACAGACTTAGCATGCGTGCACACACACACACACACACACACACACACACACACACACACTGTCACACACACACACACACACACTACTAACACACACACTAAACACGCACATGTCAGTAATAGTGGAACTGACATTTTTCTTGGGCTACAATAAACAGTTGATGGTTACTTCTACCAAGAATATACCTGTACCCACCATACTTCAGTGACAACTGATCCTATATATGCCCCTATCTGCCAGTCGTAGGTGAGTCTACATTCCATTTTCACATGGGTTATTTGGAAACCATTGAGCTTTATGATGCACCATTTTGAGCCATCCATTCAAGCTCTTATGGATGCTATTTTCAATGTGCTTTGATCTGAATTCCAAAAGGTTTCTTTACTTGTCCCAGCACAGGCACTCCACAAAGGGCAGCTGGTGTCAAATCAAATTGACTTATTGAGGCAACCCACCAGAAGAAACACTGCACTGCTAGGAAGCCCCTACAGTGGAGCTCCGTAATGCCTGTTCTGATCCAGCATATACAGGACACCATCTACTGGGCCCTCTACTGACAACAATAAATCCTAGTCACACAGCCAGCATGAGTAAGCTGCAGCCTCCAAAGGGTGTCATCACTGCTGTCCAGTGTCAGTCTCCCTGAACTCACCCACACCAGTGACTTCTGCCCAAACTCACCATGAGCACAGGCGCAGAACGGACATGGAAACTCAGGTCACTCACCATGGGTGCATGGCATCTACAGCCACAGAATTTGAGGCTTTTTATGCTAACAGATAAGGTTGGGAATGATGAAAATTTTGCAACAATTTTCTGTTCTAGTCCAAAACTAGATGACAGGGCTGTACTCTATGCTTCCTTTCGTGATGTATCTTGATGCAAACCAGGCCTTTTTTTTCATGTTTATCAATGAGCATGAGGATGATGAAAATGATGCTATATATAGCCCCATTCTGATCTCAGACTACATGACAAAGCAATAACCTATGCTTCCTTTCATGGTATATCCCGACATCTGCTGAGTTGGTCAGAAAATTTTAGTAACACTCTCTCAGACACATCCATTAAGTACACGAGACTTGACTGTGAGGTCTCAATCTCCCAAGATAGAGCTGGTCCATGCCAAATATCCTACAAATAAATGGCTCTGGTGGGGAATCAAACTCACAACCTCCCAGCCCTGAATCTGCAACATAACCACTGCATCACAATGGTTGGTTACTTCCTTATCTTTTCTATATCTCTCCCCTCCACCTCCCCCATCCCCCTGTGGTTCTGATGTGTGCATTACATGTGACTGTGTGTGTGTGCATGCATGTGTGTGAAGAAGAAAAAAAAAGACCTGTACCTGCCGTGACATACTGTTCAAATTTCCATCCCCAGTAACTCATCTCCTTCTGACGGGGAGTCATCTGCTCCTCCTGCCTCTTCTTCCTCTCTGTTTCAAACTCGCAGAGAAAGTATGTTCCACGGAACCTGGTGACGGCGATCTTCCAGTCATCCCGACGTTCGTAAGGTGTGCACAGCATTTTGGTCAGCAAGCCCCGCCAACACACAAAGTCTGTATGGAGGCTGCAATAAAAAAAAAGACCACTATGCCATATATTGTTATTCACTACATTAATTCCATAGGAAGAACATGCAATATATGCTGCATCCTTTTGATCAAACTGAGATCAAGCAATGCGTACTCCAGACTGAGCAAATCTGAAGACAAAGCAGAGAATTCATAACACATTACCTAAAATATATTTCTGTTACAACAGTGTTGGGAGTAAGCAGAGTGCACACAGGCCTTCTGGTTCTGTATGTCCCATCCATATAAAGCAGTGTAATGCTATCTTTTGTTCAGTGTATTGCATGTGCCACTGTGACGATCACTGTCAATTTTTTAAAAATTGATGTCCATTTATATCTCTCATGAAATTTTTTTTAATTATGTATTAATTAGCATTTTGTGCATTTCAAGAGATTTTTTTTTCCATAAAAATTTAGGTAGCCTGAGTAAATCCATCTTTTCAGTGTCAACATCAACCACTCAAGCGATATATTTCCTTTGTGTTAGGTTCCAGTTACTTGTCTTCATTACATAAAAGTGCTATAGACCTCAATCCTTCTCAATAACACCCTAAGTAACTCGATCCTACATTTATATCAGTATGGTTTATCTTAAACTGCAGTTGTTTGTTCTAATCAGTTTTTTAGCAATTTTCTATAAAGTCAAATTTATTTAAGAGAATTTCTTCTTATTGGTCTCACTATCCGTTTCATGGGGAAGGTGGCAGAAGCATAGTGGCAACAGCTCTGACAGTTTCAGAATGGACAATATTTCCAAGCTTAAATGCTCCCCCCCCCCCCCCCCCCCCCCCCCCCCCCCCCCCCCCCCCCCCCCCCCCCGTCCTTCCTCATTAAGCACTGATCGGTGCTCTCACGGACAGGATGGTTATTCTCCGTAAAAGTGCAAATCAATGAGACCAACATGATGTGAGCCCCCGACACTAGAATTTTGCCTTAGAATGTGGGTGTGTGCAGTTTCCCACTGAAAGTATCCATGAAGGTGCTGTGACAACATCATACAGGATAAGTTCCACTGAGGTGAGTTGGAAAGTGTAAGGAACAAAGCGCATGACTAAGAGGACATTACAGTGAATGAGATTTGTTGTTACCCCAGATATCAAGGATCAGGACAGAACACTATTTTACAACACCTGTCAATGGCCGTGTCACATTTGCCCGATTCCTCCGAGCTCTGCCCCTTGTTATGCAGGGAAAACTTCGCCGTGTTCTTCATCAACCAACCAACGCAACATGTCATCCAAGTATTCTTTCACTGTCTCGTTCTTCTTTATCATTGTGGCGTAACCATGCCGCAAGTCAAAGCCAGGGTCCGCTTCTGCTGGCTTCACGAAGAAGCGCAGCTGTCGTCTGTCGTGGTGAAACATTCTCCTGGCGTCCTGACTGAAACTCCCAACTTCAACAGGTTCCCGAAAGTTGGGGAAGGGTCCGTCATACCTGCTGGTGTCCACAGACAGGCGGAAATTGTCGCCATGGCGTGGTCGAGCAGTGGTCTCAGATCTGTAGTTTCTTACTTTTTACCCCACTGGCGTCTTCATCGTCGTGGTTGATATGGAGCCGTTGCCGTTTCATCTCAGCTGTGTCCAGTTTCCCAGTGTTAGCGTCCATCTGAAAACATCGTTTGAGAGTTAGTCGCGGCAGTGCCCTCCCCTTGAAGGGCGAGAACTCTCCCTTCCTGTCAAATCTGTGCCCTCTTCCCCCAACCCCGAGCTCTTTCCCATTATGCCTCTTCCCCTTACACTCAGTTAAACCACTCATCCCCTCTCCTCCTCAACCCCCTTCCACCCCTCGCTTTATCTCCTCTACAGCGATCAGATCTCCACTCCCACCCCTCTGAATTTCAAAGACAGGATGGGAACAGGAAACTCCTCCACCCCCCTTACCCCACTACTCTTTCTCTCTTGATGATAATCTTTATGGGTCTTATCACATCAACAGTTTATGTAAAGCAATATTCAGACAAGTATATGAGCTGTGCAGGATTAAGTACCATGCTAGTAATTATCACTACACACACATATTCTCTCTTCGATCAACGTTTCACAGTGACTCTTTAAAGTTTGTCGTTTGTCCGTCGAGACGACGAAGACCATCTAGTCATCCTGGGATCGGGTGTGAGTACGTAGATGGCTGGTCAAGCCGATCTGTGCATGGGAAGACCTATCACAGTGTGAACAGGGGATCGTGGCGGCAGTTGGAGATCTGTTGGCGCTGGTCTTCCTGATCATCCTGCGCTGCTCAGCTGCAGCAATCCTGTTACTTTCACACAGGTTCTGCACCTTTGCGGACAACTGATCACCACCCGTCTCTGTCCTGGGCAGTCTACTCCCATGTTGTGTGGCTGATGTTGAAGGCCTTCAGGGAAGATTTGAGGTTGCCTTTGAAACGTTTCTTCTGGCCTCCATGAGAGCGTTTTTCCTTCCTTTGTAGTTCGCCAAACAATAGTTTTCTTTGGCAGCCTTTGGTCTGGCATTCAAACTACATTATCTGCACAGCGAAGCTGTGACTGCATCAGGATGGTGAAGGTGCTAAGCAGGCCAGCACGAGTGAGGACCTCAGTGTCCGGAATCTTATGTTGCCACTTAGTGCCCATGAGTCTTCTGAGGCAGGTGTGTGGAAATGGTTCAGTTTCCTGGCGTGACGCTGGTAAACCGTCTATGTTTCACAGCCATAGAGCAGTGTGGTGAGAACTATGGCCCGATACACCTTGATCTTGGTCTCTAGGATGATGCCTCTCCTGTTCCATATGTTCTTGTGGAGTCTGCCAAAAACGGCACTAGCTTTGGTGAGCCGGACATTCACCTCATCAGAGTACTGCCTAGGTAGGTGAACTTACCCACCACGTTCAGTTGCTGTCCAGTGATGATGATGACTGGCTCAACGTATGGCTTTCCCAGGACTGGCTGGTGCATCACTTCAGTCTTTTTCGTATTGATTGTCACGCCGAAGTTGTTGCAAGCAGCAGAGAATTTGTCAACACGGTGTTGCATTGTGGCTTCTGAGACAGCGTTGAGGGCACAGTCATCCGCAAATAGGAAAGTCATGGACAGTGTCTGTCGAGACCTCGGTTTTCGCTTGAAGTCTCCTGAGATTGAAGACTGATTCATCTGTATGGTACTTGATGATGATGCCTATCTCCGCATCACTGAATGCCTCAGTCAACATAGCCGAGAACATGAGGCTGAACAGAGTGGGAGCAAGAACACAACCCTGTTTCACTCTGTTTGAGACTGGGGGACGGTTTAGATGTCTTGCCGTTGTCTTGGACTCTGGCCAGCATGCCGCCGTGAAGTTGGCGTACGATGGCAATGAACTTTCAGGAGCATCCGTACTTCGACAAATTCTCCAAGCCCCTCCCTACTGACAGTGTCAAAGGCTTTGGTCAGATCAACATAGGTGGAGTACAGGTCGACATTCTGTTCCTGACACTTTTCTTGAAGCTGTCTGGCAGCAAGCAGCTTGTCGATGGTCCCGCATTCTTTCTGGAAGCCACACTGACTCTCAGGTAGGAGACCTTGCTCAAGATGTGTGTTGAGCCGGTTGAGTAGAACTCTAACCAGGATCTTGCCTGCGATGGATAGCAGGGAGATTCCACGATAGTTATCACAGACCTGACGGTTTCCTTTGCGGTTGTAGAGATGAACGATGGAGGCATCTTAAGATCTTGAGGAACTGTCTCGTGCTGCCATATGATCTGAAGGAGTTGATGAAGTTTCTTCACCAGAGCCGCACCACCCTCTTTGTAGACCTCAGCTGTGATTGCATCTGAGCCAGGCGCTTTGCCACTGGATAACAGACGAATTGTTTTCTGGGTCTCCTCCAAATTTTGTATGACGTCCAGCGTCTTATTGATCGGAATTTGGGGTAGTCAATCGATTGCTTCATTGTTGATGGTGGACAGGCGGTTCAGTGCGCTGTCAAAGTGTTCAGCCCATCTTTCTAGTACATTCTCTTTATCTGTGATCAGCGTTGATCCATCTGCACTGAGAGGGTGGGGCTATAGACTTCTCTCAAGCCATTGTAAAAGTTTTTCATGTCATTCCTGTCTGCAACGCCCTGAATCCCGTCAGCTTTGTTGCTCAGCCAGGAGTCTTGCATGTGGCGCAGCTTTTGCTGGATGTTTCTGCAGGTGTTTTTCTCAGCGTGTCGTTCTTTGCTGTTAACTGTGGGTCGTCGATGTGTGCTCTGAAAGCACGATGTTTTTCCTCTAGAAGCTGCTGGATTTCAGTGCAGTTCTCATCAAACGAGTCCTTGTGCAACCTGGTTGTGGGTCCCAGACACTCCATAGCTGTGCTGTGCACCGTCACATGAAATGCGCCCCATGCTGCTTCCACATCGAGGTCATTCAGTATGGTGCACTCCAAGCAGGTTTCCAAGGTGTCAGCAAAGGAATGTTTAGTATCGACGACCTTAAGTTTGCTGACATTCACACGTTTGGTGGTTTTACGCCTTGAGGACGTCTGTTGGGCTGGACGTGAAGCTTGAGCTTTGAGACAATGAGGCAGTGATCTGTCCAGCACTCTGTGCTGCACATGGCCTTCGCGACCCTCACGTCCCACCTGTCCCTCTTCCTCACGATGACATAGTCAATAAGATGCCAATGTTTGGATCGCAGGTGCATCCTTGATGTCCTGTTGCGGGTAGGTAGGCAGAAGATGGCGTTCGTGATCAGGTCATGCTCGACACATGTCTGAAGGAGAAGCAGACCGTTTATATTGCAGCTGCCAATTCCATGTTTCCAATCACGCCTTCCGAGGTGGTGCTATCGCTGCCAGCCCTCGCAATAAAGTCACCAAGAATGATGAGCTTATCAGCGCTGGGAACAGTGGTGATGACAGCATTCAAGTCTTCTTAAAACCTGTCCTTGACCTCATTTGGGTTGGTCATGGTGGGTGCATACGTACTGACAACGGTGGCAAACTTTTGTCCTCGTGAGAGGGGAGCCTCAACGTCATCAAACAATCGTTCACTCCTTTAGGCGGGCCAACCAGCTTGCCGACAAGTGTTGACTTCACCGCAAAGCCAACCCCAGCCCCACGTCTCTCCTCAGGTCCACGCCTACTCCAAAAGAAGGTATAGCCTGCGCCTCGTTCACAGAGTTCACCCTCCCCAGCCAACCTGGTCTCACTTAGGGCAGCGATGTCAATCTCATATCTGGCAAGTTCATGCGCAATGAGGGCTGTACGCCTCTGTGGTCTATCCGAGGCTTTCCTGTCAAGGAGTGTGCAGACGTTCTATGTGGCTAGATTCAGAGAGTAATCCTCGTTTTTTTCTTTTTACTGTTTTGTTTCAACCACAACTGTAGGGTCCCCGCCAGCCGCGGTATGCTGGATATAGTGATGTGGAGCAGGCAATGTTTAGGGCACCTTTTCTAGCCCCTTCCTCATGCCATGGAGGTGAGCAGCGCTATCCTAAAAAGGGCTGCTCTGTCGCTCAGGAGGCTGTCTACCGCCACTGCTGCTCCGATTCAGTGACGGCCAACCAGCCTGAGCCGCCTGTCTGCAGGTCTGCAGCTACGACTCCTAGTGTACCCATACCTGTCGCTTCGTCCCTCGCCCATCGCCACAGGACTTGGTGATAAGGGATGATAAGGGATAGGTTGAAGGATGACTGATGACATGCGCGATGACTTTGGTTAAAGTGAGGAAGACTTGCGCGCCGTCGACCTTACTCTCTCGTCTGAGACCACCTGTATCCAATAGCAAGACAAGGTCGAGACGGTTGGAGATGGAGGCGGATGCAGTGGATGACCTAGATGTTCTACGTGCCTCATCTAGCTCTGTTCACTCCACAGTGCATCGCTGTAACCGCCTTTTCTCTCCGTTGAACCATAAAGATTTCTTTCGCAGAGTCCGCCGGCGTTCATTCTTTGTATGCGTAGGTAGGCAAGCCCCAACTCATACCCCCTACTACTGTGAACAGCAGCAGGGTGTCGCTCTCTCCTTCCGCCTTCACAGCCGTTGGGAAATTGCATCCTCATTCACTGTTCTGTTCTGCCATTTATTTTTTTTTTTTTTATCGAGGTTGACTCCTCTAGATCCGGCGTGTTTAGCCTGGGTGCTCGCGCTGCCCAGTTACTGTGGGTCACCTCTGGGAGGATGTGGTTGAAAACCACGCACGATCAGTCTTGAAGTGAAAGAGGCTATGCCGAGCCAGGGGACTAACACTGCAAGGATGCCCCGCTGATGTCAGTACCTGTGCCAGGCAACAACTACACAAGCACCACCACGAGCAGCAGAGCAAAGCAGAGCAGAGCAAGTAAGCGTGGACTACATGCAGCCAAAACCATAACACAAGGCAAAGACACAAGGCCCGGGGTGGCACAGGGGGGAAGAATCCTATAGATATCTCCACTGCCCGTACCACCATAAACTTTCACTTCCTGGGATTTTTTTATCCCTGCAACACCCATCTGCAAAGTACTAATGTCATGAAACATCGTACTGGTGAGAAAGAGAGCGGTTGCAGCAGTTGTAAATTCATCAAGTTTTAGTGAGGAGGAATATACTACGGCAGGAGTTCTCCCTCTGAAAGATACATTTGCTATCAATAAATGTGTTTGTGGGGGAATGTATTGGATGTAGCCATCAAAGTCTGCAGTCTAAATTTAACATAAATCCCAGGGATTCAACCATCAATAAATGTGTGTATGGGGGAATGTATTGGATGTAGCCATCAAAGTCTTCAGCCTAAATTTAGCATAAATCCCAGGGATTCAACCAAATTCCAGGTTCTTATACACCAGCAGAATGGACCTAATTAAATCAAGGAGTTTATTTGTTTTTATTTTATATTTTTTTTTCTTTTAGTGCTTTCCAATATTATACCTACTTAAATCAAGGTGTTTGTTGATCGAGATTGTGTGTGTGTGTGTGTGTGTGTGTGTGTGTGTGTAACCTTGATGACGGCCGTGGAAGGTGGGCTACGAAAGAAAAAAACCCACCTACGAATGAAACATTAGACCAAGGCTTCTGCTTGTGGGAACTGTCTACCTTGGGTGTCTTCTCCTCAACGCAGATACAAACTCTACGAAGCCTGACAGCAACCATGTACACCAGACAAATGACTCAATCTACGGCCTGCTGCTTGCTGCAGCACTACAACTTGTCACTAAAAGCATCTGCGATGAAGACGTACAACTACAACCATCACACAACGCATCCATCTGAGAATGAAGGATCTGCTCTGATGATGAACCACGCATTTGTTTTAGCGTGCGCTATCAACTCTAACGAAAGCCTTGAACAGTTTGTAAAAATATCTTTATCTATGCGAATAAAAGTACGTTTAATCATACCAATCATTTTATTAGCTTTATTAATAAGAGTTTTGAATATGCTTATCGAATACCAGGCCAGAATCAAAAGTGACGCCAAGATCTTTTTCATAATCACATGTTGAAATATCTGCACGCTCACCAGTATCACTGTTTAGCATTGTATATTGGTATCTTGGGTTCTTACGTCTAACATGTAACACGTTGCACTTGTCCGCATTAAAATGCAAGTTCCATGTGGTAGACCATTCGATAAGTTATCGATATCATTTTGTAATGTATTATGATTATAAGTTGTATTGTAAATTTTTGTATCGTCTGCAAATATTTTGCAAATGCTTTCCACCGAGTTTGGCAAATCACTTATAAATATTGTAAATAATGTGGGACCCAAAATACTCCCTTGCGGGTATACCACTTGGAACTTCCGTAAAATCTGAATATGAACTTCCTACTCTGACTCTTTGTTGTCTTTAGTTTTTAAAAATCCCTTATCCGTGTATGCACTCTACCTGTAATTCCATATGCTGATAATTTCACTAAAAGCCTCTCATGGGGAACAGAATCGAAAGCCTTTTTAAGGTCTAAATAAAGTATATCTACATTGTTGCCATTATCTCTAAAAATTTTGTTAAATCCTCCATGACAAGTAAAAGTTGTGTTACACAAGATCAATGTTTACGGAAACCATGCTTGCATTCTGTGTATAATTTGTTCAAGGTCATATGATCTACGATCACATCCTGTATAATCGATTCCATAATCTTACATACAATTGATGTAAGACTAACAGGCCTATAATTTCTGGGATCTGTCCTAGTACCTTTTTAGAAAAAAAAAAAAAAGCTGTTACATTTGCAGACTTCCAATCCATAGGTACCACACCTGATTCAATTGACTTGTTGAACAAAATACCGAAAGGTAATGCCAGCTCATTATATGACTCCTTAAGAACTCTTGCAGGATCATATCAGGTCCACAAAGTTTATTAGGGTTTATCTCTTTAAGCCTCTCTTTGACTGCACTGGGTGTAATACACGTATCAGTTACGGTGACTCCCACCTGACCTTGAACCAACTTCCGAGATAGGAACATTACTGGTATCTTCTTTTGTGAACACACTAGAAAAGAAGTCATTTAAAGTATTTGCCTTATCTTCATCTGACACTGCCAAACCACCATCCTTTTGTATTCAGCGGATTAATGCCAATATTTGGCTTGGTCTGGGATTGTACATACTTCTAAAACTTTTTAGGATGAGCTTTACAATTTGACGCAACTTTTTTTTCGAATTCGATTCTTTCTTTTTTCTTTTTATTTTTTCACATTTATTCCTCTCCCTTATATACTTCATATACTCACTACGTTGTTTAGTGCACATAAATCTTTTATAAGCATTTTGGTTTGTTTTGTAACTTTCCTCCATGCTTTTTTATCCAACCATATTGGTTTTTTTCGATATATGTGTTGAACACTCTTTTTGGGGAATATGTTTTATCAATACACTTATGAATAGTGTTCTTGATCATTTTCCAACTCTCTTCCACATCCAAGAGGGTAGTTTCACACCAATTTATCATACCCAAATCCTTTCTTAAATTTTCATAGTCACCCTTATTGAAATCATATCTATATTCGCCCTTTTTGGATTTCTTCCCCCTCTATGTAAAGAAAAAATTATAAAACCTCATGATCACTTTTTGCAACTGGGGCACTATGTTCAATATCTGCAATTACTCTTTCATCTTTAACCAAAACTAAGTCTAGTATATTCTCTTTCTGATTTAGTCTTTTCCTTGTCGGATTTTGTACCACTTGAGTAAGATATACATCCCTTAGACTCTCTATAAAGTGTTCATCTCTCATTTGACCATGTGCCTTTCCTATCATTATCAGGATAATTAAAATCACCCGTAATACACACAACATCATAAGACTGTATTGTTTCCATTTTCAGAAGTTTAAATAGTTTTTCATCATTTTGTTGTGACGAAGCAGGATTTTTGTATATTTTTCAAATAAAAAACAGTCAAGTTTTCTTTACTTTTGAATTGAACCCAGACACTGTCTTCAAAATCCATATAATTTAGTTCCTTACATTCGTGAGCACACAAGTATCACTTAACATATAAAAAGGCACCTCTTTTAGAATTATTAAACTTATAAACAAATCATAACCAGGTATACCGAATTCTGAATTGTTGAAATCTTTCAAATTTTGGGGAATAGCCTCAGTAATGGATATAATATCAGGATTCTTATCATCAATGAAACCAAGAAATTCACCTTTTTTTTATTTAATAATCCATCAATGTTAGTATATAAAACTTGTATTGGAAAATTTTGATTTGAAACAACTGTATATTTATTCTTTACAATATTTACATTTTTCTTGTAGGATTCCTTCTTGTCTCAATTTCCAGATGACTCACCCTGACCAGGTCTGGGTGATCTTTTCACAATTTCCTATTTCTGATCTGTAAGTTTGTTTCCCCATTTTCAACTCTCTGTTTCATCTCCTCTCTTAACTGTTTCATGTGCTCTCTCTCTCTCTTGCTGTGTAATCAGGATTTACATACATTTTATCCTTTTGTTCAGTCTTTCTTCCCTTTATTGATTTTGTAAGCATTCTTCAGGATTTCTTGTTTTATTTCTTTTTTGTATAACCTCACTCTCAGGAGGCGCGGCCTACTTCCCCCTACAGGCCCAAGTCTGACAGGGTCTATGAACTTATCTTTTATATCCTTCAGCTCTGGGCAGATCTGGTCCACTATTTTATTCAGTTTGTTCACATCGTCTGCCATTTTTGTCATTTTTATTTGTTTTATCACTCTCTTGTGAATTAAAGATAATGAGGTTTGACTCTCTTTTTTCTTTCTCATCTTTCTCTTCGAACCTCTCAGCCAGTTTCTTTTCCACCACCTCATCTATTTTTTTTTCAAGCATCTCTGTCATCCCCGCTTTTTCAATTGCTCCAATCCTTTTCTCAAAGAACTGGAAAAGGCTTACCAATAAATCCAACAGGGCCCTTTTTTACCCTTTCACCTTCGAGACATCCATCACACACCCACTGAATTCGTGAATTTCCTTCACACAAGAACCTGAATTCTCTTTCCGTGAGTGCAGTGCACTCTTTATGTGCCAAACGATCGCATCATGGCAAGCAATGCCATCCTGATCCTCCCCCACTGTACTTTCGCATTTCATGCACATGAACTTTGTAGCACCAGCATCAGCTCATGACATTGTACCTTTTCTTTTGTCTGAGTCGGGCCGACTTGGTTTTCTCTGATTGTGACTATGTTTTGACCCTCCACCTCTTCGCATGCTTACCTTGACTATCTTTAACCAAATCGGAAAAAAAAAAAACACTCAAAACGAAAGTAACGCTTCTTCTTCTTCCAGGGAAAGCGACCGCAATCAACCAATTGATTATTCTGTCACTTTGGAGGAGGTCGGCGAAAAAAAACAAATCAAAACAAAACAAAAAACACCTGTTTAGTGAGTCTGGAGGCCCCCGACACAAAAAGTGTCGATAATTGTGGCGCTCTCTGGGGCAGACAGAGAACCAAAAGAGAATCAAAATGCAAAAACCCACATCTCCGTTTGTTGAAATGTTATAAAAATTCACAATCCAAGTGCAAAATGAACATTTTTTTTACTACGAAGGGTGAATTCAAGATTACAATGAATAACCAAAGAAAACTTATGATGAAAATCAGCAAACACGATGGTTAGTTTAGAAAGTGACTTGTTCAGACATTTTGAGTGCTGAGTGATTCAGAAGCTCTGTGATGGGTAAATTCTGGAAATTTCAATGAATATTCTGAAAAGAACAACCAACTTTCTTCATTTTCGGCTCCAATTTATTAACGAGTTTATTATACACAGAAAATAACCAAAAACTCTTTCTTTAAACAAGAAAACTGGAAAATTTAACTAAAAAAATATCGGAGCTCTGAAAACTCCCTGAGCGAGCGAGCGACCTTGACCTTTCTGAAGGCCTAGTAGTAGTAGTAGTAGTAGTAGTAGTAGTAGTGACTGGCTCATTAGCCCAGACCTCGCGGTCTATCATGTGTCCCCTCTAAATTTCTTCACTTTTTTTGGGTCAGATGGCATGCTACAATCAATCAATATCTTCATTGCAATCCATCATAATCATAAAACAGTTCTCTAAATTTTGAATCATTATCTAAAAATTCTTGAAAGTATTAATATCAGGTGCAAATTTAATGGAAGCAGGTAATTCGTTCCAGTGGTTAGCAACTCTACATGAAAATGAAATTTACATTCATTAGTGTTACAGTGCTTTATAAAAAAAAACCTTTCCTTCAGACTTCTTGTACTCGCTAGTTGTGCAACAGAAAAGAAAGTCTATATGTCAATATCATCATAGCCATTAAAGATCTTATAAACTTGAATTAGGTCACCTCTGATCCTTCTTTCCCCTCAGCGAGTGCAGATTCAAATATTTCAATCTTTCACTATACGATAAGTTTTTGCAATGCTTTAGCATCTGGTAGCTCGTCTTTGAACTTTTTCTAACATTATTGATTGACGCTTTAAAAAAGGGCTCCAAATCACATTAGCATACTCCAAATGTGGCCTGACAAAAGCTTTGTATAATTTTTAAAAAGTATCTTTATCTAAATAAGTAATACTTCTTTTTATGATACCTAACATTTGGTTAGCTTTATTTACCACTCTCTGTAAGTGGGGGTCAAACGACAACCTGCTATCAAAGGTAACACCCCAGTCTCTTTTCTTCAGTAATGGTGATAAACATCATTCTCCATTATTTTATATTCATTATTCTGATTATTATTCCCGACATGCAATACACCACACTTGGTCATGTTGAAATACAGATTCCACGACTCAGACCATTCTTGCAGTTTGTAGATATCGTTTTGAATACAAGTACTCTTTGATGCACAATTGTAAATCCTACTATCATCTGCGAATATTTTACATGGACTGACAAGGTTACTTGGTAGATCATTTATAAAAATTGTGAAAAGAACCGGTCCCAGTATACTACCTTGAGGGATACCGCTACGTATATTACATTTATTTGATTTGGTTGCCCCTACTCTGACTTGTTGAGTTCTATCACTCAGAAAGTTCTGAATCCATTTTAATAAGGTGCCGCAAATACCGTACGCTGCTAGCTTTATAAGGAGTCTCTTATGCGGAACCATATCAAAAGCTTTTCTAAAATCCATGTATATGATATTAATTCCTTGTCTGCCATCTAACATTGTTGTTATATCCTCCATAACCTCCACCAGCCGTGTGACACATGATCGTTTTTTTTTTTTTGTTGTTGTTTTTTCGAAAACCATGTTGACATTTACAATATAAATTAGTATCTGTAAAATAGGAGACCACTGAGTCTCTGACAATACTTTCTAAAACCTTGCATAAAATACAGGTAAGACTTACAGGTCTGTAGTTGCTCGGTTCACATTTTGTACCTTTCTTAAAAATCGCTGTCACCTCTGCCGTTTCACAGTCTTCAGGTAGTACACCAGTTTTCAGTGTCTTATTAAATGATGAACACAGTGGGACCAGATAGTTCCTCACATATCTCTTTTAGTACCCTTGGTGGCAATAAATCAGGACCCCATGCCTTATTTGGGTTTTATTGTTTTAATTTACTCTCCACAGCTCTGGGAGTTACTCAAATTTCTGTTAACATTACGCCATTAAATAGCAACCTTCTCTCAAGTCTGGAATGTCGCATAAATTTTCTTGGGTAAAAACACATGAAAAAAATTATTTAACATTTGAGCCTTATCCATGTCGTCCACCACAACTGTACCATCAGGTATCTTTAATGCACTTACACCTGTACTCATTTTCATTTGCTGTTGCACATACCTCCAAAACTTTTTTGGATTTATTTTACCTTCTTTGGCGATCTGCTTCTCATATTCTCTTCTTATTCTGTTTAACAACTTTTTACATTTGTTTCTTTCCTTTATGTATTTCAGATAAGCATAACCTGATTTAGTGGTAAGGTATCTTTTGAACAGTTTATATTTCTTTTTGATACATCTGAACGTTGTCTTATTCATCCATACGGGTTGTACTTTTTTTGTTTAGTATCCCTAACTTTAACTTTAGGGATACATTTCTCCATACCATTATGCAGTAATCTTTTTATGTAGTTCCAACTCTCTTTGCTATTCATTTTTAACATCACAGACCAATCATGATCTTTAACAATCTTTCTAAGCTTATGACAATCACCCTTGCTAAGTTTGTAAATATACTTAACTTGGGTGTTTTTTTTTTTTTTTTTACTTTTTTGTTAGAAATGTGAAGCTGAAATGCCAAAACGTCGTGGTCGCTTTTACCCACTGGGTCAAGATGTACAATGTCCGAAATAAGATTATCTTCGCTTACAAGTATCCAGTCGTCCAATGTAGGGTTTTGATCAACTCTCCTCCTTGTCGGTTTGTTTACCTTCTTTTTCAAAAAGGAATCTAGCTGCACATTTTCTTTAAAGCTGTCATTCTTTTTTCTCCTGTCCATTTTCCATCCCAATGGACGCCTGGAAAATTAAAGTCGCGCATAATGCACATCTTAGTATACTTTGATACCACATCAGATTTAAGTATTTGAAATAATTTTCGATCATTTGCTTCACTGCTAGTGTTTGGGCTTCGGTAAATACATCCGAACAAAATTTTACCATCTTGAACACTTTCGACTGAGCACCACACACTTTCCTGAAATTTGCACACATTTATTTCCTCACACTTTTGTGCATTCATTGACTTCTCAACATATAATGCTACACCACTTAACTGATATTTGTTTACAAACATGTCATAATTAGGGATGGCAAACTCCAATTCATTCAAAACAGTTGGGTGCTTCGGTTTTATTTCCGTCAGTGCTATAACACTAGGTTTGATTTCTATTCTTGCAAAAAAAAAAAAAAAAACTCTTTTTTTTTTAATTCAGTAAACCATCAACATTAGAGCAGAAAACTGCACCCCCTTCTTCCTTTCCCTGAAAAAAAATCTTTTTTTTCTGTCTACTATTTACACTATTTACATGGTTTGTATTCTTTAGTCAGTTATGTTTTTGTTTGGGGTTTGTGGAAGACTCTGGGCCTCCACCTGTTCGTTGGTCGTTACTAGCCCCCTTTGTCAGAATCACAATTTTATCGTTTCTTATTCAAGTTATTGCTAGGTTTTGTTCGCCTGCCTCACTTCTTTTTTTCTCAGCTCTGAGAGCCTGACTGATTTCTCTTGGTTTTTTTTTTGTGTAATCAGGATTCACATAAATTCTGTCTTTGCTGTTTGGGACGTTCTTGTTCAGTTCTGGAGCTTTTCTAACGATCTCTCTCTTTTTTTCTTCAGTTTTAAGTGTAACTCTCAACATCCTTGGTTTATTTCCCCCCTCCTTCCAAACCTGACAGGTTCTGTAACATCATCTGCCTCAACATCAACAAGTTTGGCAAGCAGAGATTTGGTAGCTTCGAGATCTCCCTATTTTCTCTCTGAATTGGCCGTTTTAGCGCTCTCCTTCAGGTTCACAATAACAACGTTTTTTTTTTCTCTTCTCCACCTCCAACTTTTCTTCCAACATTTCACCTAGTTTCCTGTCCACAACCTCCTTAATCTTTTCCTCCAACTTTTCGCCCATCAACCCCTTTTCCAGACTTTCAAGCCGAGCACTTAAGGAGTGAACTAGCAGGATGAGATCAAGTAATTTATCTAGTCTGTTATCCTGGCTTGATTTGATTTGGTCTTGATCATCAAGACATTGCCGACATACCCATTGTAAGTTGTTAGTAGTAGTAGTAGTAGTAGTTGTAGTAGTAGTTGTAGTAGTAGTAGTAGTAGGGACCGGCTTTTTGGCCTTACGGCCTATTTGCGTTTCCCTCATTATTTTTCCATTTTATTTCGGTCTGGTTGCATGTCTATCTAATAAATAACATTATATTCAATCCACACTAAAGAAAAGATCTTTCAATTTAGGGTCTTCATCTGGGAGTTTTTTTTTTTTTAAAGCTGTTGATGTCAGGTGCATATTTGGTGTTAGTAGGCAGTGCATTCCAATAATTAGCAATTCTGAAAGCAAAACAAGACTTTCTTTTGTTTGTATGGCAATGTCTGATAAAAATCTTGCCTTCATTATTTCTCGTGCAACCCACTTCTGAGAATTTGAAAAGCGCATGCACATTAACATCATCACAATTATGGAATATTAAAAAAATGGATTAGGTCTCCTCTGATCCTCCTTCCTTTCAGTGAGTGTAATTGGAGATAATGTAATCTTTCTTTATAGGTTTAATTGCTACACTCTTTCAGGATTTTAGTAGCTCGCCTTTGTACATTTTCTATCATTTTTGACTGTCTCTTGAGATGGGGGCTCAAAATTACATTAGCGTATTCGAGATGGGGCCTAACACATGCTTTAGATAACTTCACAAATGTCTCCTTTTTTTTTAGAAAGGTAAAAGTTCTCTTGATGAGTCCCATCATCTGAAATTGCTTTGTTCAGAACTCTCTGGATGTGAGGATCAAACGATAGATCTTTATCAAAGGTTACTCCCAGATCTGTTTCTACATCACATGTATTTATTTTCTGCAATTCGTCGTTCACAATCATAGTATATTCAAACTGTTTATTCTTTTTGCCAATGTGCATCACCTTACATTTTGCTACACTGAAGTAAAGGTTCCATTTATCTGACTATTCTATTAGCTTGTTTATATCCTGTTGGATCTTTGTGCTGCTGTTGGCGCCTTATCATATATTTTTGTGTCATCTGCAAATATTTTGCATGTGGTTTGAGTCATGTCCGGTAAATCATTAATGAACACAGTGAATAATATGGCCCTAAGATACTACCCTGTGGAACTCCACTTAGGACCTCAGATGTCTTGGATCTTTCTTCTCCCACTCTCACTAATTGTGACCTTCCTTTAAGAAAACCTCTGATCCAGTTTAGAACATCACCATTCACTCCATATGCTTTTAGTTTAGTTAGAGCCTTTCATGGGGGACAGAATCAAATGCCTTTCTAAAGTCCAAGTACATTATATCAATTGGTTCCCCATTATCTACCAATTTTTGTTAGGTTGTCGATTACTTCTAGTAATTGTGTGACGCATGATCTCTTTTTCCTAAATCCATGTTGGCATTTAGTATATAAGTCATTTTCAGTAAAATGAGCAACTACCACATCACTTACAAAGCTTTCTAAAATCTTACATGCAATACAAGTCAAGCTCACCAGCCTGTAATTACCTGATCTGTTTTGGAACCTTTTTTAAATATAGTTGTGACCTCTGCAGTCTTCCAATCTCTAAGCAAGGACCCTGTTTCTAAGGATTTGTTAAATATACTACATAGTGGACTAGCTATCTCATCACTTACTTTTTTTAACACTTGTGGTGGAAAGAGATTGGGACCTTGAGACTTGTTAGACTTTCAATTTGCTTTTAACTGCATGCGTGGTTACCCTTATAGATACACCATCAGATCGGGAACACTCTGGTAAGTTTGGGACGCTACTTAGGTCTTCACGTGTAAAAACGCTAGAGAAGAAGTCGTTTAGCATTTCTGCCTTTTCTTTATCGTTATCTACCAAACTTCCATCTTTCCTTTCCTTTTCAATGTGGCTATTCCAGTGTTTATTTTTATCTTTTCTTTAACATATTTCCAGAACATTTTGGGGTCAGTTTTTTACTTTCTTTACCTATTTCTCTTTCGTAATTTTTACGGCTTCTCTTAACAAGTCTGTTGCTTAAATTCCTTATTTAATATATCTTAGATAATCCCGTCCTGATTTGGAGCACAAGTATCTTTTGAACATCTTATATTTCTTTTTGATTGTTTTAAATGCATCCATCCACATCAGCTTTATGTTTTTCACCGAACCTATTTTCACTTTCGGAATGCACTCTTCCATACCTGTTGTTAGCACTCCTTTGAGGTGATTCCAGCTATCTTCTACATTCGTTTGGTCCATAGTTGTCCAGTCGTGGTGGTTACTTATAATACTTCTCAGTTGGTTATAATTCCCTTTGTTTAGATTGAAAGTATCTCTTGCCTTTGGTTTCATGTTGTAGTTTGTTAATACATAAAATTCAAAGGACAATACATCATGGTCACTTTTTCCAACTGGATCCTGGTGTGTAATATCTGAAATAAGATTATCCTCATTCACTAATATCCAGTCATCCAAAGTTGGGTTCTGTCCTGGTCTCCTCCTTGTTGGTTTGTTAACTTTCTGCATCAAGTATGCATCATTGATTCTGTCCACAATTTGCTCACTTTTCTCCCCTGACCACTTTCCATCACATCTGACAAACGGGTAATTGAAATCACCCATAATCAATACTTTGTCAAATCTTAACATTATATTAGATTTTAACAGGTCAAACATTTTTTCATCATTAGCTTCAGAACTCTCATTAGTACTTCTATAGATGCAGCCAAGTAATGCTGTGTTTCTATCATTGGTATTAAATGTGCACCATACTCTTTCCTGGAACTCAGATGTGTTTAGTTCTTCACATTCACGTGCGTTTAAGGATTTCTCTGTATATAATGCTACCCCTCTACTTATTTTGTTATTTTAAGAACATATCGTAGTTTGTAATATTAGCATTCTTGGTTTTATTTCAGTGATACCAATTACACTAGTTTTCTTTCGTGTATTCGCGTTAAAAAAACTCTTCGCGTTTTTGTTCAAAATACTGTCCATAGTGGTGTATGTCCCCAAGCTCCATTCAGTCCAAAACTTGCGCTCTCGAACGCTTCTATCCCTCTCTTACATTCATTCTTCCCTTTTTGTTTGTT
>JADBJO010011049.1:0-27500 GCA_016801955.1 Conus betulinus
TTGTCTTCTGTGGCTTTGCCAAATGAAATGTTCATGAATCAAAAGTACAATTCTCGTTAACAACCCACAAACCGATTTCCATCGTAGGAGAACTTATCAACCAAGCACAAATTGATATTAACTGCTGGAAAGCTTTTGTATGGTTATTTCTCTTAGCAAGAATCAAAACAGTGCTGAAAGCATGTTGAGCAATCCTTTGTTCTTTCGTGAACCTGGGATGGCTGGGCCACGCATAACTCAACAATCCACAACCATGAATTAAAAGATTACACACTGAAAAATAAAGACAAGGATCACTGAGATCACATACTTACACGATCGGTGTTCCTGACCTAAAAGTGTGTTTGTCTTAATAGTATTCTATTTGAAATGTCTAACTAGGTTAAAACAAACATGAGACAGAACAACTTATGCAAATCCTATCCTATAAGTATATGCTCACAAAACCAAAATCTACTATGGCTGTCCAAACAACGATGGTTGAAGGCATCACAACATCACTTATTACTAATACTTATTACTAGTAAAGCACTGAATGGATGAAAAACAAGAGAGAAAAAAAGAGAACTATTCTGGAATGAAAGATGTTGCCTGGACAGAAGGGAAAGTAGGATAAATAGATGTGTGAACATCAGTGTGTGGGAAATAATCCTCAATCATAAACTGTCAAAAATATGGCGGATACAATGTTGAGCCATAAATCCTCAATAATGGTACAGACCAGTTATGCACAAAACAAGAGAAGTAACAGAAACAACTGTAGGTAACAGGTAATCAAGTTTGTTCAATTGAGAACTGCCTTAAAACCGTACATACTCTTTTCACATCCACATCAATCTTTATACAATATATACATATGTGACTACATCATGTACAGAATTTTGCCAAGTGTGTAGTTAGTTATATAAATCAAAGAAACCACATGCATAATAATCATGCTGGAGTTTTTCCTCCTACCAATGTCCCCAAAGGTTCTCTATCCTAAAGCTTTCTTGCTGACAGAATACAGGGTGTTGGTAACATGGCCAGCAACATAACTTTTGAACAGTGTGTATGTCCCAGTATCGCTGGATCAATATGGTAGCGTCTGGACTGAGACAAAAAAATTGATATGCTCTAAATATTTTTCACTACCATTGAGCCTCTGAAATGTAATGTAATCGTTTACTTATTGTTCTGTGTGTTACTACACACATCAAATTTGCATGCATACAATCTCTGAAAAGTATATCATGTTTGACTGTAAAAGACACCCATATATAAAAACATATAAATGGACCAGTTAATTCTGGAACATAAATTGTTCCCTTTTTTCTGTAAAAAAAAGAAGAGATTTTTGCCTCCGGATGAATAGTTTCATCATTAAATAACTAAACACAACCATACTGTAGGTGCTAAGTAACTGAAAAACATCAGCATGATAAAGGCTGCAAACAAGAGGCATCTCAACTCTGATCACGGCCTAGCTTCATAGAGTTCGATCCATTGCTGACAAATGATTTTCCATTTTGTGTCAGAGAAATATTACTTTTATACACACTCATTTGCTTCAAACTAGCACAAGCGCGCGCACACACACACACACTGACAGATTGCAGCATAGCCAAGACTAGCAAAGAAGTAGAGAGTATCTTTTAACAGATCGCAGCATAACCCGAGACTTGCAAAGCGGTAAATCATATTTTTCAACAATTGACTCTAGACTAGCATAATAGGAAAGCTGCTTAAGAAAACAAAAAGAAAATGCAGTTCATTTTCCTTTAAAAATCTTGTTTCAGGGATATTTAATACAGAATTCTAAACACAGTTGACCCACGTCTTTCTGTTCAGAACAATCCAGCTTCAGGGATAGTGCTTTGATGCTGGAAAGCTACCATCACCGGTGATTTCTTCAAAAACTGTTTAAGAATAGCCAGAGACATCCCTCAGTGAAGCCGTGTCAGCTCAGTTCAGTGCAGTTCCCTCTCAATACACTTGGCAATGGTGTTCAGCTGGATGTTGCTGGTTCCTTCGTAGATTGTGCCTGAGGTACAACATCAAACGCGTTTAACCTTTTCCAGTGAATTACATTGGTATTTTTCATTTAGACAGTTTAGATTTAGAAAAAAAAAAAAACTGTAATAACATAAGTTCTACACAAAACATATGTATGCACAAAATTCAATCACATGGTGTCATTCCATAGAATTGCATCAAACTATACCCAAAAGACACATAAGCATGAATCAACCTTCTAACTAATGTTCCGCCCAGTTCTGCCTGTCATATTCCACGTAACTACTGATTTTCCTTATTCTGCCCCTCAAAAGTAGCCATATAATTTGTTCCTGTATGGGATAATTGAGAACTGAATTCATGTTTATAGCCCAGTTTATCATGAGGGGCCATATCAAGGCTGTGGATGTATGGGAAGCTGTGAACATTAAGACACACATTTAAGGACAGAGGTAGTTTGGAAAGTGGCCCATCTGAAAAGTGCTCGGATATCAAAATTTGTTAAAACATTTTTCAGTTCATGTCAAATGCGACCAGAAACAATGGTGACAGGCAACAGTCCACGCAACATGACTGCTGACAATATCTAGCAGCCCACGCACTGCTGAATCCATAACAACGGCTCAGAAAACCATGTAAACTGCAACGTAAGCTGGCAAATCCATTCAAACTAAAGTGGAGGTGTGCAAGATGACCTAAGCTGATAAACTGACTTCACAGTTACAGATGAAGTCTGAATTTTCCCCTTCAAAAGTAAGTGAATGTGATAGTCAGTTATACACATGACCAAGACAAAAAAAGGACATATGCATATCGCACTACATTCACGCAGCTTGATTTTATTATGGAACTTGATTCTGATCTAGGCAAGTACATTTTGGTGATTAAGCAAAAGTGTCTGGTTTCAATAGTTCACATACGTTAGTTTGATGCTTTAAACAAACAACAACGAAAAAAGCTATTTTTCATGCCATTCAGGAGTTTCTGACTGTTCGTATCTGCCAACCCTGATGCCATCCACGTATATGATTCTAGAACATAAAAATAAAAATGATGATATCCTGCAAGTTTAAATAAACAGTAAAAAGGATTCAAATCAAAGGTCTGGAACAATTAACCAAAGAATAATCTTTTCTTGGAAACTTTTTTATTACACAAACCAAGCTATGCAGGATTACAGAGTTATATACTTGATTCATGGACACTCACATTGACACAATTTTCATTGTGATGAGAACTGAATGATGATTTAACCAGCTGAAAACTGGATGATTCTTTATTAAAGGGAAACTCATTAGATCTACATTGTGTAACATAATCTGTAGCTAGCCCCGAAGACGAATCAGTAAGTACTAACCGATTTTGCAGTCTCTGTAGTATTTCTCTATGGGGTAGTCCTTGGTAAAACCAACACCTCCCATCCACTCAATGCACTTTGATGTGGTCTGTGTTGCCAGCTGCAGAACAGAGAACAGCGATTATCAGTAACACAATGATATCACAAAACAATACTCTCACAGTGCAACATTTCAAAGGCAAACATATGTGATGCTCCATAATCATGCAACTCCCTGAGAGAGAGAGAAAAGAAAAGGCAATATGGAGAAATCTAAGGAAACATGATGCCACCATTACCCCAGCCTAACAGGACCGAGTTGGGCATGGTACTGTAAGGAGGTGAACAAGGAAGATGCTTTCCCCATGTGGTGAAATCCTAAATGTACAAGAGCAACTCAGTTGATTACTCTCTTCAGTTTAGATGACTTCTCCTTTACATGAAACCTGAGGAGTACATCTACCCTCACCGAGAAAGTCATCTTTTGAACACACAATTTCACAGATTTACTCTTGTACCACTTTCTTGATTTGTGTGCCCATCAGCCCAGCGTAACTGAGTGATTATCATCTCAATTATATCTGAAGACAAAGATCACTTGATTGTTTCCTAAATTAAACATACGCCAGTGCACCCAAAACGGAGAGCCGATTAGTAATTTCTTGCCCCTCTTCAAACCCCCCCCAAAGTCATAAGTAAGTAGGAAGCAAGCATTTTATGCTATGCTGAAAATCCAAAGTAATGATATGAGCAATGCAATAAACAAGAACTTTTTTTTTTCTTCAAACTCCATATATGTAAACCTTTTCATCCATGTCAGCATTAGCTTCAGAAACTGGATCAAGTATGATCATTTTATACAAAGTGGCATGAACTTAAGGAAATGATTCAATATGAGAATTTCATCCAAGCTGGTAAAAATTTCATATCATTTGCAGCATAAAAAAAAAACCCAGCCTGGATTGTCAGATACTTACGAATTCAAGTTTGTCAAATATGAACAGACTTTACAGAATCAACGACTAATTTGGGTTTCTTTACTTCCTATGAATTTTGTTTGGGTAACTGTGGGAAATGAGGACATCCCATACAAATGAATGAAACTGCATGTCACCCACCTCAGCACAGAAGAGCTTGGCCATGGAAGCCTCCTTGACCACTGACAGCCCTGCCTCTTTTCGCCTGGCGGCATTGTACACCATCAGCCGTGCAGCTTCTATCTGCGTTGCAATCTGGGCTATTTGATGCTGCATGCCCTGTAATCAACAAACCAAAGTGCATACATATTTCTTTTTATATATGTGCACTGGCAACTGAGTGACAGCAAACTCATAATGATGGGAGAATCTTTGTAAAGCAAACTATGTTTATGAGGCATGTCAATGGGAAAAAAAAAATGAAAAAGAAAAGTCTTTTAAAATTTGTCTAAGAGGAATATATAACTGGTTGTGAATTGCCACAGTTTCGAATGTCTCTGTCTGTGCACCTGATAAAAATAAAACATATGTACGTATTTGAGTATATGCCACTGTGTGTATGCTTGTGAGCACACTAACAGATGTGCATGTGCATATACTTGTGAATGTGAGAATACTTACGCAAATGGGAACATGCACATTCATATATTAGTATGTACTGTGATTTAATTAAATGCTGTTATGACCTATGAATCAGACAGAAGAACAAAAAAGTGAGAAAGACAAGACACACAGTTACATGTCAGTCACTTTGACTAACAAGCTTACATATGGAAAACAGATCTATACAAACAAACCATACCTAGGTACAAATTTTCATGTCACAATTCCATAATGATGCAAAAACAGACTAACAGCATGCAATTAATTTGTAGTTCACAGCAGTCAAACGCAAAACTGCTTTGTCTACTGTTTTCTCAACCAGTAAACACAAATATGAAAAACATCCAAGCAACACATACTACTTTTTCCAACTGTCTGAGAATCAACAAAATGGGGACTTGCACAAGTCAGAACAATGCCTTGCCGAACCTAACAGCAGAAGTAATGGCTCTGGAGAAAACAGATTTCAGAGTGCCTTCTTCACTTCCTCACACACAAAGAGGTTTTGTGTTGCCAGCGTCTGATGGCTGGTTTCTCTGTTTATCTGCAAGATTACACAAAAGCTTCTGAACCAATGTAAATGAAATATTGTGAAACGAGGAAATGTGGACCATGGAGAAACCCCATCAACTTGGGTGCAGATCAAGATACAAGGGCGGATCCTTGGATTTCTCTCACTGTTTTTAACATCTTTTTAACACTGGACACTGTTGTCATAAGTTTCTCAATACATGGATAGGAATGAAAATGAAAGCTTTTTTTTTTTTTTCCTTTTATAATAATAAATTACATGTGCAAAATTTGAACCAAGGACCCAGGATCTTTGCAAAAGATCAGTGCGCTCTTCTTTTTCGCATGAATAAAAGTGTTTGAATTAAAAGTCAATGGTTCATGCATTCACTGACAAATTGATCATGTGTTTATATCTATATATATATCTATCTATATATATATATATATATATATATATATATATATATATATACATATCCACTGACAAAATCAATAATGCACACATTTACAGACAGAATACAATTAATAAAAACAAATTACAGATAAAACAATGGATACACATTTACGAGCAAAACAATGATGTTTATTCACAGAAAACAATGCAGAACCAAATTATGTTTAGATGAACATTGTGAATAACACTCCTTGTGTACTTGACCTAAAAATAACACCTAACCATGAAGCCAAACTGATGCACAGACCTGAAAGTCCCAGATTCTGCGGCCAAACTGCTTCCTTTCCAAGGTGTAGGGCACAGTCCTATCGAAACAGCCCTCAGCCAAACCCAGCATCTGGTTGGAAGCAGGGAGCAAAGACACTATGGATCAGTGAGCAAACCCACATGGTACAATCAACAACAAGTCACATATGACAAGAGGAATCGCTTATAGGTTTAAAAAAAAATTGTGTTTACAACACTCTACTGTAAATCACATATGACAAAGGAATCACTTACAGAGCTATTTTAATTGTTTATGATGCGCTACAATACGTCACATATGACAGAGGTGTGTTGCTTATAGAGCTATTTAATTATATTACGACACTCTACAACTCGTATACAACAGAAGAATTGCTTATAGAGCTATTTCAATTGTTTACGAAACTCTACAGTAAGTTACATATGACACAGGAATTGCTTATAGAACTATTATGTTTACAACACTGGCCTATCAACTGGCAAGGTGAGCTCTGGTGCTGCCTGAGCAGTCAGACGGGTTACAGATGATATAAAACTGTTCAGCTATGTGATAGTGAGCATGCCTTGGGCTGAGAGGACTGGGTGCACGTGTTTATGCGCGTGCACACACACACAGAGTGAAAATTGCGCCTTTGTTCCCTTAACATTTAGACAGCTAAATTTCACTTCATTTTATTTTTGATCTGTCTTGTTGCCTATACCAGCCATGCACACACACACACACACACACACACACACACACACACACACACGCGTGCGCGCATGTGCGCACGCACGCACACACACTCACACACACACACATACATGCACACACACAGAACAAAAATTGCCTTTCAATTCCCTTAACATCTCAACAGCTAAATTTCACTTCACTTTACTCTGATCTGTCCTCTCATAGGAAAAAAAAAAAAAAAAAAAAAAAAAGATTCCAATCATAATGGAACAATAAGGAACCCACCAAAAGCCGACTAAAAAGAGACAGCTTCATTCACCAGTCGAGAAGACTCGAACGACAAATGCCAGTCATGATGGGAACATGAAGCAAAGCCTATCCCTGCATGTGCAGCTCAACCATCTTGGAAGAGGCAAATGTTCCCAACAATCGTCACCAGCATTGCGGGCATGGAGAAAAAGGGGAACACAGTCAGACACCCAGAGAAAAGCCCTAGCCATGGAGCACATCTGCAGTCCCCACAAGAAGACTGGACCCATGTCTTTACTGATGGCTCTGCCACAGAAGCAAAGAAAGATGGAGAAACAGGAATCTTCATCCACTACAGAGACAGAGAAGTTGAACTTGCAGTCCCAACAGGAAAACATTCCACCCGTTTCCGAGCTGAGCAAGAAGCCCTTAGTGAAGCATCCACAAGAGTCCAGCAGAACTCCACAAGAACAACAGGGCAGCTGGTGGTGGTCTCTGATGCACTATCTGTACTCCAAGCCCTCAGGAACTCCCACAACAGCGAACTAAACCCCCACTCACTACAGCTCTAGTTGTCCTGAATGCAGAGATGGAGAAAGTGGTGCTGCAGTTGGTCCCAGCTCATTGCGGCATCAGAGGAAATGAAAAAGCAGACACACTGGCAAAAAGAGGGAGCACAGAAGGAGCAGACCAACAATCTAGTGAGCTATGATAAAACAAAGACCATCATCAAGGCTCAGCAGCGGAAGAAGTGGCAGCTTCAGCACCCAAAACACAACCCAGATGATGGGCATTTTTCCCTGCGACGACGGGAACAGGTGCAGATCTTCCGAATGAGAACTGGACACAATCACCTGTGCCACTACATGCACACAGAACTCTGCTTTGGACAGTCTGGAGAGTGCTCTTGTGGTCAGGGACAAATGGCAGCAGAACATATCCTCCACAACTATCATGCTGCTGCATCCCGAAACAAATACTGGCGACACCCACAGCATTGGAGGCCAAGCTGTACGGCACCCTGGAGGAGCTGTGGCAGACGACTGCCTTCATCCAGGACACTCAGCTGGACATCTAAAGAGAGGCGAACGAGGAAGAAGATAATGGAACGATCATCAATGATGAACATGGAAACATAGTTTTCTGTTAAAAAGTATGTCCTTTAATACACAGTAGCAACTGAAGTCACTCTTCTAAACACACACACACACACACACACACACACACACACACACACAGGGGTGAATTACCTGTGCAGCAATACCTATTCTGCCCTCATTCAGCATACTGATGGCGTACTTGTACCCTTGTCCAAACTCTCCCAGGATATTGCTTTCTGGTACCTGGCAAGTCACAGATGGTTTTATTTTGCATTGAACTTTACACATCATTAACATATGTAAACCTTTTATCAGTATTTATTAGAGAGAGTGCATATGTGTGTGTGTGTGTGTGTGTGTGTGTGTGTGTGTGTGTGTGTGTGTGTGTGTGTGTGTGTATGATGAATGTGTGTGTGTGTGTGCGCGCGCATGAGTGTGTGTGTGTGCCTGCTTGCCTCCATACATGCATAAGCATGTGCATGCATTATGTGTGTATGTGTGTGCGTGCGTGCGCATGTATGTATGTGTGTGTGTCTCTGTGTACATTTAATCTTAAAAATCCTTACATTCCCCCAACCTGCACCCACACCAATTTCATATGCCAAAACTAAAACAACACAACAAAACAAAGCCAAATAAACACACGTACACACACATGCACACAGAGTTGCCACAATTGGTGGTGACCATACAAGAAAAATGTACTGTATGATCCACGCCATAATACTTTCTAAATCTCTACATTTTGCTTCAACCAAAGGTACTAGTAAATGCACACACACACATACCTCTCTGTGTGTGTGTGTGTGTGTGTGTGTGTGTGTGTGTGTGTGTGTGTGTGTGTGTGTGTGTGTGGGCGCGCGCGCTCACAAGCATGCGTGTGTGTATACACAAAAGCATGTGTGTGTTTGTATCTCTGAGTCCATTTAAGCTTTTGTCCATTTGCAATGTCCTATGTAAGCTTTTGTGCATTTGCCATGTCCATGTAAGGTTTAGTGTATTTGCCATGTCCATGTAAGCTTTAGTGCATTTGCCATGTCCATGTAAGTTTTTGTGCATTTGCCAGAACATATACTCAACATTTTCACTACTGTACACTTGATATTTTGTTGAACTTCACTTGACAGTTAACCAAGAAAGGGCTTTAACTATAATCTACTCTCCACTCTTATTGATTAAAAACAGGAAGAGGCTATCTGAACAAATGATAAATTTTTTTTTATAACGCCTGCAGAGTGAGTTATTGGTAAAGCAACACATCTGTAAACATGTTAAAAAATTCTTATTTAAAAATGAAATGGAATACAAAATAACATAATACCAAGGAAGACAAAAAAAAAAACAACCCTTGCAAGCAGCATTTTAAAACATTAATCCATTACAATTAAAAGCAGCAAATAATTCAAAAGGAAGAAATGTCCACACAAGCTATGCTCAGTAAAAAAAACAAAACAAAAAAACAAACAAAACACCTTCATTTTCAAACAGGAAAAAAGTCTGATTTTCTTGGTGGTGTTCTTGTTAAGAGTAATACATGGCTTTGTAGAGAGCAAATCATCATCAAAACAGCGCGAGGGCTAAATGTGCTCTAATGATCCATAGACTTAGCCAGAACAAACGGTCCAGGGTGAAGTATGATGGAGAAACACTGATGCTCTATGCTCCTTTTTTGGGTGGAGGGCCTAAGTTGGTGTACCTTGGTGAATGGACAAATCCCTCTATGGTTTGTGACCAAAGAGTATGCCATAACATTATTTGATATATCTCTTCAAATATTGTAATTCCTAAAAAAAAAAAAAAAAAAAAAGAAAGAAAGAAACCCATAAAATTATGATGAAAAATATGTTCAGATCAAAGGGCCTCACACACACACACACACACACACACACACACACACACATACATACTGCTCAGTTTGCTGATGATACCCAGGCTAAATCCACAGAAAATATAATTTCCGAACAAAGTCAAATGAAAATGTTACTTTCTTCCCACCAAAATCCCAAATATTGTTCAGATTCAAACAAAACAGATGTTACCTCAATTTAACCACAGAATCATGATTAAAATGTCCAAAGCTGGGCAGTCAAGTAATCAATTTAATTTCAATCTGCCATAAATGAATGATTTCCCTGGACGTGAATGTGTGAAGAGCGGGAAAGCACTTTTGTACAATGTAACAAGCACACATTATAGATCAACATGCTGCAGTGCCAAGTATTAGATTGTTTCAACCCCTGAAGCACATTTCAAAGCATAATGACTGCAGGCAGATTAAAAAAAAAGTTCAAATACTGAGCAGCCAAAGGAACATACTAAACATTACTTATTCACTTATAAACAGATATAATTTAAGTTCCCCCCCCCCCCCCCCCCCCCCCCCCCCCCGCCTACAGTGATCCTACCTCTAATTCCCTCATATCACTTGGGAAAGTTTGAGCATCAAGATGCAGCAATTTGAGGTGGTGTCTGCTTGAGTCCTTGTGGCCACCACTTGATTTGATTCAAGCCCCATTTTTTTTTCCAGTTTGTACTGAGAGTGATGATGAGTGACAGTAATAGAGGATGGTTCGTTTGACACAACTGGACAATTTAATGGCCCAAACACAGCTGAATGGAGTGACAGCTTATAAACCAATGTAGGATTGACAGGTGTATTTGCAGTCTCTTCAGACTCAAAAGGATTTTCTAAAGATGACTTATCAGATGACTGCACTAAATTTCATCTCAAAACTATCTTTTACATGAAAAGATATGAATTTTAAAAAAATCTATATCGGACAGGAGAAAGATTACATAAACAACAACAATAACAAAAGAATTGTATGGCTCACCTTCTAGACAAAAATGTAATTTTTTTTTTCAAAGGATTACAAGCATGAATCAATGCATGATCAAAAAAGATTTCCTGACAGATGTTGACAATATTCACAAATGTAGGATTCAGATAAAAAGGCAAAATTCTGAAGTACAACATAATGAAAGACTGAAGATTAGGAACGCATTGCAATAATAAACTCAAAGCAAAAGGGAAAAAGAACATACTGTGACACAGTAGTGGAATACAGACAACTTCCGAGTTGCTGTGATCGCTGAAATGGCAAGCTTTAGAATACTATCAACTAAAAAATGACATTTAAAAACATATTAAAATGATATGTGAAATAAACTAAAACAGCCCTGTGTTTGGAAGATAGAAAAAAAAATCATCCCAGCAAACAATACCTGGAAGATATTTGCATTTTTCTTTGCCAAACTTTTGATCAATTCTCAACACAAGTGAAGAAAAGGTGCATCCAAACTAGCAATTCAAAATGAAAGAAAACTTATCACCTGTGGCAACTAACAAAACATTATCTGATCAGATTTTCAATTTTATTATGTTTACCAAACAATGTTTGTACTGTGTAAATTAAAAACAACATGTATTGATTAGAAACGTTTTTACAGCATCTGCAATGCACATTTTATAATAGCAGGAAACACATGTCAAACAAAGGTATGTGTCATTACAAGTTCACATCAAAATGCTCCTACTATCATCTTCTACAGGTAAACACTTTCTTTCTTTCTGCGTATGCAGGCTGATACTCCTGCGGACACTCCCTGTATAGACAGGCAGTGGAGTTTTGTCTGTAGGACCGTTTTTATCCCGCCATTAAGGCAGCCATATTCCATCTTCAGGGAAGGTGCATGCTATGTGTAACGTGTCATCCATACCAACAGCCAAACTGGCCTTCTCTTCCGAAAGTTGGTGATGGGATTTTATATGTCTGCAAGA
Organism: Conus betulinus; assembly: GCA_016801955.1. NCBI lineage: Eukaryota > Metazoa > Mollusca > Gastropoda > Neogastropoda > Conidae > Conus > Conus betulinus. Next base: position 11,928 of record JADBJO010011049.1, read on the forward strand.
TGATGTTCGAGCGTTCACACACGGAACCTTGGTTTATAGTCTCATTTGAAGGACTGTATGGGGAATGGAGTCAGAACCAACGTTAACTCCATGGGGAAAATCCCCCTGTACCGAAATTCGAACCCGCAACCCCAGGATCACAAGTCCAGCGCTCTACCAACTGAGCTATTCCGGCCCCCAGTAAACACCGACATGTAAGCAATATGTCACAAAAATGAAGAGCAAAGAATACTGCAATATGACACTGGACAGACAACCGAGCTGAAGCAGGAATATGACAACTATTTAACACAATCATGTATTTGGCCATGGGATGCATACATGTGTCAAAAGCAGCCTTCTCATAGCAGTCTTCTCATATCACTGTGTAAAATCCATGGGTGCACGCCACTCTTGATCAATCTGTACCTCTGATCTGAACTTTTGTCGGTCCGTCTGTCTTTGATTTCCCTTTGAATACCTATATATTCTGGCATGTCTGTGTTTTATTCCTTGAAAATTCTCAAAAGACTGCATCATCATAGTTAAACACGCACGCAAAGACCTAGTAGGAACTATAGTAATATTATGATAATAATGATAATAAATATAATGTAGGAACTATTGTAATAATAATAATAATAATGATAATCATATAACAATAACAAAAAAACAGTCAGAACACAAAGTATAAAACCAGCTGTGGTAGCCTACCCTGACTCCATCAAAGCTCACGACACAGGTACTGGAAGAACGAGACCTAGTTTGTCCTCCTTCTTGCCAATGCTGAGGCCCTCCGTGTCTCGGTCCACTAAGAAACAGGTGATGCCTTTGTAACCCTGTGAGACAGATCAACAGCAAACAAGCCTCATAAGTATTTCCAAAATCATATGTTTGATTATAAAAGATGTCTCATCTGATCTAAAATCATTGGAAGAAAGGTTTTACACAAAATGTGAGTGTTCTGACTAATCTCCATTATTGACAATCTTCCCTTGGAAGAAAGATTTTTAACAAAAATTTGAGTGTTCTGAAAACTCTCCATTATTGTCAATTTTTTCCCCATATATATAAACTACCATGCAAGGATTTCTCTCTCTGACAAGGTGACAAACCCTGATATGGTTGACTGGGCTATAAATAACATGAATTTAATTGAAGTGGGTTTTCATACTGAAGAGAAATTGAGAAATGAGAGGATGGGATGGGGAAAAAGGGGCCGGGGGTGGATTTTTTTATCATCAAAATTTTTTTTTTTTTTTTTTTTTGCTGCGTCAACCCACATTCAAAAACGTCAGAATAGTCAACATGATGACTGGACGTTAACTGGATGATGATGATGATGACGATTTTTTCCCCCCATCTTTTCATACTACTGAAATAAATGAGCATCACGCCCATCCTTAAAAAGAAATGTGAGGCATTAATGCACAAAATGAATCGGCAGTCACAAACCGTTGTTTCACCTTCAAAATGCTGTATGTTAAGGCCTTCGTCAATGAAAGTTAAAGTTGCCTTTTCGAGCCCAAACCAGGGCCCAGCATTCATACACTGCCTCTGACAGCTGTGGTGATGATACATACTGATAATTCTGCTTTTGCTTTCCATGGTCCCCTTTTATATAACACTGTCAAACAGTACTTTTCTGCCAGCATTCTCTGTTGGGAGCAGGCAATATAAAGAGATCGGCTTTCAAGAGGGATTATGATGGTTCCCTCATGCAGCTAGTGAAGGGTTTTCATATTTATGATATATTTTCTTAATTTTATGTCACCATTTTCTTCATCTTCAACACATACCCCGCTTCTTTTTCTTTTAAATTTCTAATCTTTACCAAGTCATTACTATAATGTTGGAAGAACTGTAGCATTGTTAGCCTGCACTTGTTTTCCCCCATACTTAATTGTTCAGCATTCTTTGTTATGTATGAAGTTCTTGCTTCATTCTCACAATCAACTGCTGCCGAGTAAATGCCGCCATTTTGTCAAAAAATCATGCAGCACGCTAGGACTCAGTCTTAAACAGCTCAGGGAAACATCTCGGGGGCTTATTGGAAAATGAGACAACCTGGATTGTCACCAGTAAAAGCTCTTTCATGCTTAAGTTTCTCTATCCACATACGTCCACGCTCGTTCATGCTTTTGCAGTGTGCATTTTCTGAGTTGAGAGCATGACATGGCCTGATTCGTACTGACATGGACCCCTGATTACCACCTCCATACACCAAAGCCATGAAGCATCAAGACAACTCACATCGGTGGGTTTGGCGTTGGCCATGACCAGAAAAACACCGGCATGTTCCGCATTGGAGATCCATATCTTCTGCCCGGTGATGACATAGTCGTTGCCGTCACGCACAGCCTGAGTGCGCAGAGCGAAGGCGTCTGACCCTGCTTCTGGCTCTGACAGGCAGAAAGACCCCACCTGAAGAAGAACATCTTACTGCATTATGATCGCCATACTGAGGCTAACATCATACATATGAATGTGGATTAACCTCAGAAACACAATGACTGACTAATCGCAACTGGTCAGTCGGTCGAAATTTGGGTGTCTGAGTGTCCAAGGCATGGAAGGAAGGTGTGACCTTCGCAAGGCAATTTGGTCAGTGGGAAGGAGTGACATAAAGATAGAGGTGTGAAATACAGCACCTTCGTCTGAGGGTAGGGTGGTGAATACCAGTGAGTCGAATTAGCAGAGTGGCTGTATGTTTCTAATTGCTATGGTGTGTAGTGACCCAGGCATATGTGAGAAAAAACTAGTCCTTGGAAGTAATAAGATGCTGAGGCGAGGGTGTGGTGATCATAATGTTTCTCCGGTGGTAGATAAAGCACTGAGGCATACGCGTGACATGGTACGGTAGACAGCACATGGAGGGGCGGCAGTGCAAGGGAAGAGTAACAGCTAAGTGAAGAGACTACATGTCGTACCCATACTCAGGCTGGGTAGGCGCTTGTGGTCAAGACACCTGACATGATCTTCGCGCGATACAGTCATTTGTGATGAGTAAACTGCCAATCACACACCAATAGCACTCGAGATGGGGGAAACTAAATGAAAATAGATGCACATTCTCAAGGTTCGTCATAGTACAGGGTGAGTTAATTCCGCCGTGTAGTGGCATGGTATGTCGTGGGGGCTTCAAACTGATGGGGTCATCTGCTATAGTAGACCAGCTCCATCACGTACACCTGGCCAGAGATGAACCGGGGGGAAATACAGGAAGATCTTATCTCCAGGTAAAAGAGCCTTTGGGACCGAATAAATTTACGCTGAGCCCAACAGCTGCATAATCCATCCCCATCTTAGCAAAACTGACGCTTTCGTGAAGCTGTAAGTCCTGTTTTTAGCACAACCTAGATGCAACATACACCTGGCAATCCTACTTGGATTTTATAAGCTGTCACTCCATTCCGCTTGTGTGGTGGGGCACATTAAGTTGGCACATATTTTGGCCCTGCGCACTGTTCACAATTAAAGGTCGATAGGCATCCAAGGAAACGAAAAACTGATCACTACCCCAATAGGTCGACGGGTTAGGCAACTCATAGAAGTACATGTCCTGAACGAAATGCCCACATATCAGGATACACAAATAGGACACAACCCTGGCAACCAACCAAAAACATTGAAGCACTGCCTGTATAGTAATCACGACGTGTGTGGCGGCTGGCCTGACTCAATGGCATCATTTGATGGCCACCTTACACAGTACGATGCTTATCCTCGCACGCATCTGTCTTGGACCAAACAGCTCATATATGGCAGGTAGATGTAGATGTCGCAATTCTGGGCTCAAATCGGTGCCCAGACTCTGATGGGGTTGATCTATGATTCATGTCTCATGAGATGTCGAACATAGAGACCGCGTAGATTGGAGAAGGTCCACTTGGATGTCCATGAGGCGTCGGGGGTCGTCGTCATCCCAAAATTGACGGGGGCCACCGGAGTCAGGAAACTGTAGAATGTACGGTATGTCTCGCGTTTATAGGGAAATAAGTAATGGCTTCTAGTACTGGTTTTAGGGGATGTTCCAATTTGCCGCTGATCAACTAGGATTACACCTGTTTACTGGTATGTGATCTCTACTACATCTCCTGACGCTTCCATTAGGCGCTTGAAGTGACGTGTGCTTGCAGAAGAGGCTTAAGACTGCGAATCCTAACAAGACTCTAATACTTGGTCACTGACAGGCTATGCGAAGTGGATAACTCTAACAATACCCATAGGTGAATAAGCTTAATATGTATAACCATGTACTGAAAAACTAACAAGAGAATGACTTTCCCGACTCGCTATTTCACTGCCTCTGTAACTACAAAAGATAAGTAAAAAACAAATCAAATATCTAACAGATATGCAGAGCGTGCTGGGAGCCTATATTCCAACTGCAATTCCTTAAGGAATCATTCCTCCTATCTATTGGCAGTATTCGAAATTAAACGAAAAAAAAAAAAAAAAAAGAAGCATATACTTCTGTGTCCTCAGCGTTTGACAGTTCCATACATTATCATGATTTGCTGTAGAACGTTAATAAGGCGTAACACATCCCATATCTCATAGGGCCTTGGCGACAGGTACGGGAAGCTGACAATATTTGCGGATGGGGTGGGAAGAACTCAGTAACATTTTCTTTGACTTTGTTCGGCAATTCTTCCTACTCTGTCTGTTTGCAGTGATTTAGTACGACGCAGTTGGTATGACACCTGGCATACTGAGTTCTTTTAGTGCATCATGTTGTGCCCTCGTTGGTCAGCAGAATGTAAGTGTCGATGGTGCGGATGGGTTGTGTATTTCAATGGTGCGAGATGTTCTCAGAATAGCTAAAATCAATAGAATCTAGCTAGATTGTGTTGCACAATCATAGAGCTTTCCACATAATCAATAACTGTGTGTGTACGGATAGCTGTATTGCTGTTTGTGTGCTTTGTTGTTTGTGTGTTTGTTTTTTAGGATAGTACTAATGGATTGTGATATGATGACATGTGTAGTCGTAGTGATAGTAGTTGGTGTGCATGTACTAACTGTGTGGTCGTAGCCAAGATATGCATGGTGCTGTGGTGTAGGGTGCGATGTGCATTGTATTTCTCAGTGCTATGTCACGCTGATGCGTGACCACTGTCTACTACCTTAAGAAGTCATCCATGCAGCACACCCTGTGGACATAGAGAGTGTATAATACGAGCACTCATGTGTCAGCTAGCTAATTATACAGGCATGTATACCTTATGCACCACTAGGTAAACCACGTCCCTTCTCGTCGTCCACCTGTTCTAACCCACCTCCTCACAGTAATAACCCTGACCTATGAGCAACACATAACTTCATAAAATGTACACTCTCTCTCATCCCCCCTGCGTTCTCTTCTGCACAAGGAACAAACATCATCCTTAACATCCAACGTCTACAGCATAGCCCTCATGCTCAGTAATGTACACACATTGTCTCTAACTGCACCCAACAGACTACAGACACACACATACTCAACACCATGATTTGAACCCAACACGTCACCATCTCCTTCTTTAACTGAGTGACCTGTTTAGTCTGGTAGCCATTATGACAAAATACAGAGAAAAAAAAAGAAGCCTAACAGTGAAGCCATATAGCACTGACGTGGGTCACTTACCCCATTGTCAAAGAGAGCCTGTATGACAGACGGCATCATTTCACCTCGCTGATCCATTTCCCGCACAAACGGCTCTACCTGCTCGGTGGCTATGCGAGCAACTATTTAGAGCAAGTACACACACACACACACACACACACACACACACACACACACACACACATGCACACACATGCACGATGAGTCATACACAGATGCTTCATCGATTTTTGTCTGGGGTCTCTAAATTCAAATTCAGAATTACATTATCAACCCCTTGACTTATGGAAGATGTTTTGCTAACAACATCAAACATTCTAAAGTTAATCTAGTCATCTCAGCAAGCCAAAACAAAAAAACCCATAGTGCTCATTCATTTATTTGAATCTGTTTATGACATTTCACAGATACTTCACCAGTATAAGAAAAAAATATACAGTAAAGATAGCTAATGTTAATATGGAGGCAATTTTCAATCCAAAAGCTACTAAAGACAGTTGATTTTAGCCTATACCTATAACACAGCACAATGTAATAAGCATTAGATGTTCCGGCATTCAAGGTGGCCACTTCTTTATATGTATCACGTACAAATTCAGTTTAGTTTAATGTGCTAAATGTGTCATTCATGCATACATTTTCACATCAGCTGACTTGCAGGCAGAATGCCAATTACTCAGTTCCAACCTCACAAAATGTGCATGAACCTGGGCTAATTTACAAACAGATATGCATATTTTCAGGCTTTATGGCATGAAAATACACTCTACGTGTATGGACTGCACAACTTTCAGTCTTTATCTCAAGTTGTATATGCTTGTATTCATCCTTTATCATAAAGTTTGCACAAACAAGCGTTCATGTAAGGAACCATTGGATTTATAAGCTTGAAAGTTGCATAGATTTCTTTCATATGTCCCCCAGACTTCGCCTGTGACACTGCTTCACACGTAAATGACAATAGATATATAGAGAGAGTGTACTTTACAAAACCAAAAATCCTCTAATATATTCAAGTACCTAACTGGACCACTGGACATTGTCAAACTTCACACGCAATGAAATGGCTTCTTCATTACATTTCATGCCTTGTCAAAAAAGGCAACTCTTTCTCTTGACTCACTGCTCAGATTCTGCACCACCACTAAAAAGAAAAAATAAGCTCAGTGAATCTGATTCTTATACACAGAAAAAGCGAGTATATCCCTGTTTCATAAAAGCAGTCAGTCACCTAATCTGTTTTTGTGTTTTTGGTTATACAAGTATCAAAATCTTAAGTAATCAGAATGCTGTATTCATCAAAAGAGTCTGCTCTGTGTATGCCTGTGTGTGTGTGTGTGTGTGTGTGTGTGTGTGTGTGTGTGAGTGTGTGTGCACATGCATGCGTGCGTGCATGTGTGCATACATATGTGTGTGAGTTTGAATAAAAGGGAAAGAAAGAACTGAATATGAATTTGAAAATCTACCTCCAGCCCAGCTTTTTAAAGGATGACCTTAAATCTAAAGAAAAAAAAAATTCCATACCCCCTGTACTCTTTAAAAGCTATAGCAAGGGCACAGATTCCGAACAAAATGTCTAAGAAGGGGTGAGCTCGCCCCTTACAAAAGCACTGAATCAGGATGAAAGCTCTCAGACTTTTCTGAATGATAACTGCCATAAATAGCTGGCTCAACGTAACTAAGCAACACACATTTAGAACCATACCACAGCTTTCTGTGCTTTTCCTTCCCATTAGCATGTAAGCTAATATTGTGGCATGAAATGTAAGTATAGAAGACGTGTGTAGGAGCAAGACAGAACTCAACTCCAATTGATTGTAAAGTTTCAAAACGGAGTTCGTCAGAGCAGGAGAAGTGAAGCTAAGTGGCTACATTAATGTTGCTGTCCTAAATGTTATTTGTTTCACCTGAAGAAGACCCAAAAGGTCGAAATGCATTGTGTCTAGTCCTGTACTCTGTTTCCTTAGCGGTAACTAACCCCCTCTCTTTCCAAATTTTGCTCCAATTGATTGGTCATGCATTTAAGTCATAATGGAGTTAACACTTCACCGCATATACATTCAAGACATTATGTCAATGCATATGAAACATGAATTTTGTTTAGAAAGATGCACTGATAACAGAGACAAGATCAGAAGCTGAATTCAGTAGGTTCCCCCCCCCCCCCCCCCCCTGTCCCCACTTCCCTTCTCCCAAGAGTAGCGTGTGTGACATAGTGGAAAGGGGGACAAAGAATGTGGAGGAGGGGTGAAGAGTGGGAGGGGAGGAGAAGGGGAGGGTTAGGATGGAGTGAAGAGCACTCTTCCAAGGAAAGCACACAGTTAGAATAAATCATTAAAGAAGAAGCAGCAGAAGAAGAAGAAGAAAAAAGTAGAAGAATCCTATTCCTTCCCTCAAATTCTCGAACACCTCAAAAGAAGAACAGGAAGAAGACTCATATTCCTTCTCTTGAGTTCTCAAACATAGAAGAAGAAGAAGAAAGAAGAAGAAGAAGAAGCAGAAAAAGAAGCAGAAGTAGAAGAAGAAGAAGAAGAAGAAGAAGAAGAAGAAGAAGAAGAAGAAAAAAGATGAAGAAAAAAGATGAAGAAGAAGGAGAAGAAGATGACTCATACTCCTTCCCTAGAGTTCTCAAACATACCAGTTTAAGTTCAGTGAACTTTCAGCTGTTTTTTTTTATTTTTTTATTTTTTTTTAAAGTAAAGTGAGCTCTTAACACAAGTTTGATGTCTTCTGGAATTAAGAGTCAAACAGACTGACACTGAACAGGACACTAAGGGTTCTCCATGAGGCGTGCACACGTATGTGCTAGGTTCTTATTTCAGTGTAACATCTACAACTGTACTGTCTAATCTTGCTAGGTGCTACACTTAAGGAAAAAGGTCTAACATTAATACCTATCAAAATTATAAGCCACATACATATTGGAATAAGCTATATATTACAAGCCTCAGAACTGTTACAGCTCAAATTGAAGCAGTAAGACATTATTAATGCTTTATGCATATCGGTTATTAAAGCGTTGGTTTTCTATACCTTATCTTGGTATAGGAATTTTGGACTGTCAATGTACATATAGACTTTATACTTATTTATCATCTAATATCATCCATACTGAACAGAAGCTACTAGCAACTACAGAGAACTGAACCAAACAAGAACATAAGCCATTTACTGACTCTGACCAACATTACAATATCAATTAGAATGACAGTAGCATAATTTATAAATTATAATGTAAGTATGCACATACACACAGAGTACACAAAATCATACAGATGACAGACAACTTGATGACACACACAGACATTTCATATGCTTATGACAGACAGACAGAAAGAGGCAGAGCAAAACAATGCAGTGACAAATCAAACGTTTTGTGACCCAGAGACAAATCCAATGGATTGCAAAACATGATATGGTAACAAATCCAATGCTTTTGTCAAAACACTGTACCTGAATCTCTCATCATTTTTTCCTCTTCTGTGAACATGTCCAGAGGGGCTGGCCTGAACTGAAGGTCTGTGGAGGTCAACTGGGTGTCAGCCGCCGACACAGATTTCCAGCGTACTCTGCCATCTCTTGGAAAGGCTCTGCACAGCTTGCTGCTCAACCTTGGAAGAGCCTGAACCAGCCCAAAGGAACAAATGGAATCTGACTGTAATGGTGCTGAAAGTTAAAGTTCTAAGCATCTCCTTCTGCAGCCTTCTTCTTCTGTGAACGTATCACTATCAGGCACCATTCATAGCTAGGTTGACAGACTGGGTTTTCAAACCATAAAAATCCAACTTCAAGATGGCTCATACCCACATCCATCAGCTGTGCAGCCAAACCTCTAAACATCTGACAAACAACTTTTGACAGTGTATTAAACAACAACAGATTCAATATCTGTGTCCGATGAGGTGAATATCGGTGGAGGGTATGAGTAGACAAGTATAAATGTAAAACTTGAAGGCATTCTAATACTGTAACTGACCAACAGATAAAGAGAAACCAAGAAGTATACTGATGGCTTCAGTATAAACCAACACCTACGCACCTAGTAAGATCAAGGCACAGATTTTAATTTGAAACATTTAAGCCTTGTAACTTGTGTGTGTGTTCTTGGTGTGCATGTGTGTGTCACTGTGTGTGCATGTGCGCCACGGCTGTTCAGAGCAAGTTACTTAGTTTGAGTCACAGGGGAGTTTACAGCTGCAGAGGCCAAGCCATGCATGCAGGTCAGGGAAAGGGGTGTTTTCTGTAGGCTGCTCCCCACCAGCCAGCTAACCGCACTGTATTCAGCCAAGTGAATGTCATCTGTGCATAGCTGGTCTGGCAGCAATGTGTTCGGCATGGTTGAGCGGCCATTACAAATGGGGCTATAGGTTTGATCAATAGTTATTATCATGAAAAATGTAATATATCTGCGCTCTTGAGGTAACTGAACTGGCAAATTCCCAACAATTCTTTTAATACCAAACTCGACTGGGTTTATTTTCCTGGAGATAATGTAGATGCGGCATGAAAGTTTGTACGCAAGTGGCCAGGCAATATTACAACAATGATGACACACACAAAATTGTGCAAAAATGAAGTCATCACTTTCTGGGAAGATAATTTCCCATAGTTAAACAGTGCACAAGTTTGATAGATGCTTCTGCTCAAACTGCAGCAACAAAAATGTTGGATTAGAAATGTGTAAAGTCTTGTTTGTTTGCCCTTTCACTAAGTGTCTCATGCAGGACGGAAACATAAAGCTGTGGCGCGTGCGTGCGTGCGCGCACTTGTGTGTGTGCGTGTGTGTGTGTGTGTGTGTGTGTGTGTGTGTGTGTGTGTGTGTGTGTGTGTGTGTATGTGTGTGGACGGGTAGGTGTGGGTGTGGGTGACTGCCTTGCCATGATCTATAATTCCAAACCAAGAAGGGACTTCACAACATTATCACTATGATCCTCATCTGTCATCTGAAAACAAACAAGCAAACAAGGTTTCAGATCCTGTGGTCTTTCTTGTTCTGAACTCAAGAAGAGCTCAGTGTCATGTGGATAGCAAAGAATTGTTTTGTGGCAAACTTTGTAATATATTCACTTCTTAAGAGCACATGAGGACTTCAGTATACAATTTTTACAATTTGAATATCATTTGTTGTAAACATAGGTAAAAGGAAAAAGATGGTAAAAAGAGTACCTGGAGAGGGGATGACTGATATTTCGTGTCGTAGACACTTCAAGGGAATGACAGCAGTGGGTCGGTCATCCCCTCTCCAGGTACTCTTTTTACCATCTTTTCTTTTTACCTATTTGTAACGAGTACAGCAGTCACTACTTCAATTTTGTGTGTGTGTTGCAAACGTATCTGTTCACTGTGATGATGAACAATAGTTAGATTTTCAAGATCCACTTTACCTTTCAAATCTAAATAGCACTATTTCCAGATAAAAATTAAAGAGCGAGTCAATATTATGCATAAGTGATAAACAAAATGCGATTGTCTTGTTCAATTGTTATTAATGTGCCTAAAATGAAAAGGCTTCCAGTGCTAATAAAATAAGAATTAAGACTAAAAAAGGGGAAAAGTCTTGTTGGGTCAGCTGACTCATTCAGCTGAAGTGAATCTGACCTTTTCCAGGTATACGCAAGGGTCTTTGTAGTATTCTCTGCATTCTGCATGAGAATAAGGGGCCCATTAACTACCACTTCAGTGTCTCAACAATAGTGCATTGTCTCCTCTGCTGGACTGTTTCACACACAATGATAATTCCTTGTGAACTGCCGACACTGAATGCAATAGTATAAGCCTGTGTCAGTTCAGGCACTTGTGTATAAAGATCTACACAGGAAAATCATTCAAAAGGCACTCAGGTGAGGGGAGAAAAAAGAAGAAAAAGAAGAAGACGAAGAAAGAAAGACAGACATAAAAAAAAATTATGGCCTAGAATGCAAGATTATATATTATTTGAACAGTCTTGTGCCCAGCTCACACAACAATGATTTCAACACCAGCATTGTAATCCAATATCTTTTGAGCAAGCCAGACTACAGTATAACAACATTAACAACTGATTAAAAATCCTGCAATTTCCCACACAGCTGTTGCTAAATCATAAATATGAATCTGACAGTTAATTCCCTCTCTCTCTCTCTCTCTCTCTCTCTAATGAGCTAACAATACAGTTGTGTCTTTATGAAAATGTGATATACTTTTAATGGAATCACCAAAAAAAAGTCTGAATGTGACCCATCATGTAAAAAATCAGTGCTGAACTGATTCTTTTCAGATCGTAATGTGAATGAAACTTGATCCGAGTGCTTTGCAATTTGTTTTTGAAAATAAACTCATCTTGAAGGAATGTGATAATGACTGTAACTTTAAAATCAGACTGTAACTTAAAATCAATGTTAAAAATAAGTAAAACTAAAAGGCCTTCAAAAGCATCTTTGGCAAAATCATCTCTATCTATAACTTATAGTATAAGTAAGTTCATGTCCCTTTCCCTATGTTAGAGAACACATAAGGACACTACATTGTCCAACATCACCATTATCAATGCTACACATCTGTTTTAATTTTGTTCTCATTTTGTGGCCAGAGTGCTACCTGTGCTGGTGATTCAACTAAGCTCAATTTACATTCATTTTCTCTCTCTCTCTCTCTCACACACACACACACACACACACACACACACACACACACACTCGCGCGCGCGCGCGCGCGCGCGCCACCAACAGGAATGGGAAAAATATGGTTTTCTCATTAAACATTTTTTCACTCGGTCACTGTGTTGGTATTTACCATACCATACTCACAAACTCATATATACAAAAAGTTATTTAATCAACACATTTGTTTTGTCGCACCTTCACTCAGATCAGTCAATGTCATTTGCTGTTTCATTCAAACAGACATGCTTAAATGCTTCAGTCTACAGAAAAAATCTCTTCTCTGTTCATTAAGATATGCAGATTAAATGACGACCTTCGAAACATGAAAACAGAACCTATAACATCCTCTAGACTTACCACTTTCTGAGCGAGCCCACGCAACACAGTAAGTGATGCGGCCATTTTTTGTTTTAGAGAGTTACCGAGCCTTGATGCGGCTAGCAGACGACAGCAATCTATTTCAAAGGGCAATGTGGGTAATGGTTATAATGGTGGTGGTGGTGGTAATAATGATGACGATGAAGATAAACAATGACAGGTTTCGCGCGTTCCCTCATAATGGAATTCTAACTGCGCTTTACAAGTAATACATTGAATAACGAAGCTATACCGCGTGTGGTGTGTGTGTGTGTGTGTGTGTGTGTGCGCGCGCGCGCGCGCACACACACACACACACACACACACACACACACACACACACACACACACACACAGACAGAGCGGAAAAGGCAGAAGCATTTGGTGATATATTCTTCAGGACAATGCGAATTGAAAGTCTTTCACCAGAACGTAGACATGCAGCTTGGAGAAGAGGAAGAAAAGAAACATCACTATGATGAGCCGCATGCAAATAGTGATCTTTTTGTCAATGCACCTGTTACAATACATGAGGTGAATGGTGCTATTTTTTCATTAACTAGCAAAACATCATCTGTAGGGTTAGACGCAATTTCAAATTATATGTTGAAACACTTACCAACTAATTTAATAAAATTGTTGCAAACAAATAATTCAAGGTAAATCTGCAACAAATGTAAATAGTTATCGACCAATAGCTTTAACCACTCATGTCTCTAAACTAATGGATAAAAATAGTTCTGAATAGATTGATAGGCCTATATTATTGTGATAAATAGCACATGTAATACCACACAATCATGCCAGTTTTCGAAAAGGAAGATCAGTCATCGATCATATTGTTAAAATAACCACACAAATTAAAAAGCAATTTGCAAAACGAAAAAAAAAACGTTTTGACTACATTTTTTTTTTAGGTTAAAAAGCTTTCGATAGTGTTTGGCAGATTGTTATTCAAATTGAGAAACATAGGTCTATTGGCAATTATTATTATTATATCAAAGAATTTGTTCAAAACAGAAAACAACAAACTGAAATAGAAAATACGTACTCTGAATTTAAATCATTATGGGAATTCTACAAGGCTCTGTGATAGCTCCGATATTGTTTACCATTTTACTCTGTGATCTTCCAAAAAAATATAAGCAAAAATATCACAGCTGTGCAGTATGCTGACGATCTGCGCATATGGATGAATACTTCAATAAGGAAAAATTCTCCTAAAAGAAAACTTAATTACCACAAAAAAATTACCAAATACCATTTAGTAAATTTTAGGAGTATATTTAACATCTAAACAAACGTGGAACTTTCATATTCAGTACCTTCTGAACAAAGCTACGAAAGCACTAAACTGTTTGAAAATTATCAGTAAACAAAGCTGGTGTCAGAATATAAACATCTTAAAACATTTAGCCACATCACTGATGCGATCAAGATTATGCTATGCACAAGAGGCTTTCTAAACAGTTATTACAAAAGCTGCAAAGCATAAATAGTAAAGCCTATAAATTATACTTCGGTCTTCCGCATCAACTTACCGAACTTACAAGGAAATTAATATTTTACCAGTAGACGAACATAGAAAGATAACGCCTGCCAAATATGTATGAAGTGTTCAACGCTCATAGGTGTGAACGAAAACGTGATTGCTACAACACCTGAATCTCATTATCAAAAACCAGAGCTCAGACTATTTTGTCATATTCTACCATTGGTTCTTGTACAGAAAATCTTTTGAAAGAGTCAACAGTCAGTTCTGAGACATTAGCGAAGGTAGTCTTGATTTCTCCTCCAGCCTGGGAAATAAACAGGGCACATTTTGATCTTCATCACACTGATGTGAGCAAAACTGACCAGCCAAATATACTATCTTATTCTGTAAAGACGCATATACAAGAGAAATATCCTCAACATCTTAGAGTTTACACAGATGATTCAGTATTGTCTAATAATCAGTCAGGTTCTGCTTTTGTTATACCATCACAAAAGGTTGAAAAGATATATTCCATCGGAAAAGGCAGATCAATATTTGTCGCCGAAATGATAGCTGTTATTATGGCGTCACTTTTAATTGACTCGCCACAATCAATACTTAAAGTAGTTATTTGTGTGGATTCGATGTCTGTCTGTTCTGGAAACCATAGCATTTCAAAATACCGTTTCAAAAAACTTTCTTGTAAGTGAAATATGCCGTCTTATTCATGTTTTGATATGTAAATGATCTGATGTCACCTTCTGTTGGATTCCATCGCATTGTGATATTTGAGTTAACGAGCCTGATGGATGCGCCAAGAGAGGAGCCAGAAATGAAAAGTGCGCCACGGTATTGAATATATCCTTTTCTTTACCTAACGTCAGTCAATTATTAAAGCAATCAATTAGTAAAGCAAACCGTCTGGTGCTGATTCAGAAAACACTACAAAAATACGTTGCTTGGTGTGGCTATAAAAACACTCATTTAATTAATTATGAACATGTAAACAGCATTCCTCATTTACAATGAAAGATATGTACCAATACAGAAATTTCATTTCAAATTTCATACATTAAAACGTGATGCCTTAAAAACTAAATATACAAACGAAGCAAAATGTATTTGTGGAGAACGAAGAATAACCAGCAAGCATGTGCTGTTTGACTGTCTCCCTCTTCCAGCTCATTTACCACCATTATCAGGCGTGTCTTTGTTGTGATGTCTTTTCAGATTTAAAGTTTGCCTTCAATGTTTTTTTTTCTTTAATTTGTAGTCCAGTTAAGCATATTACTTTAAGGTTATTTGCTACGCGATTACATGAGACAGTACAGATTAAGATTAAGAAAAAGATTATTGATTCGTGCGTTACACTATAGGTTAGTCGTGTGACACAAGGGAGAGTACTGACTGAGCGTGGCCCAGGGTTTGAGTGAAATTTTTAACACTGTTGAAATATAAACAGGCGTTGGCCTGTATCGGTGCGCACTCTGAGAATGGAACAGATGATTTAG
>JADBJO010011049.1:32500-43153 GCA_016801955.1 Conus betulinus
ACACACACTGAAATGCACAAGCGCATGCACGCGCTCACGCTCGCACAAAGTGTTTATGTGCAACCAAGAAGTACACTCGGGAAAAAGCCAGGAAACGCCGTCCTCGTGGTTTATGCATTATCTGTGTATTATAGAAATGTGGAATCTAACCAAACCAATGATCGTGATAAAGGGCGAACACTCTTATAACAAGGTTAGGCTTTCAGGACGCACGGGGACTCGAGGAATTGTCAAGGTCCGACATCGACAGATTTGTCAAGTAGTACAGAAGACATAGCACAGAGGGCTATGTTCAGCGCAAAGACAGTCCTGTTTGTCCGCTCAGCTGTGCACCACAGAATCCTTATGGCAAACAGCCTGCATTCCTCAAGTGCGCTGAATGCGAAAGTGGCCGTGGTAAATTCTTTTTACCTATCTTTAACCTCGGTGTTGCAGAATGGCTAGATGGTTACTACTAATACTATATCGTACTATATCACTAATACAAGTAACAGCACAGTAATGCTGCAGTACATCCCACTCTTCCGTATGCGCATCCAGGTCAAGATTTGCTTTCGATCTCACCGGAGAAAGCCGTATGAAAACGTCAGCCAATCACGATAGTAGCCGGGACACGTGATTCACATGAAGAGATACACTGTACTTGGTATTTTAGCGATAGGTTTAATAAAGACAGCGCAGTTTAGCCCACCAAAAGGCACTTCTTTTTAAGTATCACCATCAGATTATTTGTTAACATTTTTTTGTACTCACGCGACGGAGAGAAGGCCAAAGTATGACCATTTCCTCTCTGCAGCAGGCCGCCTTTCAATTGCAGGCAAGATACTTGCCAGGATTCTTCTGAACCGCCTTATAATTCACCTTGAGCAAGAGGTTTTGCCACAGAGCCAGTGCAGCTTCAGAAAAGACAGAGGAACCATTGATATGGTATTTGCTGCTAGACAGCTCCAAGAAAAATGTCGGGAACAAAATGTCAACATGTTCTCCACCTATGTTGATCTAACCAAGGCCTTCAGTACTGGCAATAGAGAGGACCTGTGGAAGATCGTGGCCAGATACGGATGCCCGCCAAAATCCATCTGTGTGGTGCGGCATCACCATGATGACATACAGACCCAAATCCAGCACACACAGAGAGACATCTAGTCAATTCCCTGTCACAAATGGCATAAAGGAAGGCTGTGTTTTGGCACCCACTCTGTTCAGCAATATGTTCTCTGCAATGCTGATTGATGCCTTCACAGAAGATGTAGGTATCAACATCAGATCAGAAACTGGAAAACAATCCAGCATCAACAAGTTTTCCATAGCCTGCACCAACTTCTGTCTCACCGTAAATAACAAAGAAGATGGAAGTTGCGCATCAGCCTGCACCAGGCAGACTTTATGATGAGCCTAACATGACAGTCAATGATTGACACTGTGGTGAATAAATCACCCACATTGGCAGCACACTGTCCCAGCACGTTACCATCGATGATGAAGTGAGCATCAGAATTGCAAAAGCAAGTGCAACCTTTGGCAGACAGCATGCCAATGTTTGGAATAGAAGAGGCTTCAGTCTAGAGATCAAGCTTAAGGTGTACAGAGCAGTTGTTCTCCCCACACTCCTCTATGGATGTGAAACATGGACAGTGTACCAACGGCATGCCAAAGAGCTGAATCACTTCCACACAGTCCACCTCAGAACATTGTTAAACATAAAATGACAGGACAAAATCCCAGACACAGAGGTGCTCAACTAAACTGACCAGCTGAACATCCACACCATCCTGATGCTGTCTCAGCTTCGATGGGACGGTCATGTAGCTTCTATGCCAGACCTCTGGCTACCCAAGAGTCTCTTCTACTGTGAGCTGCAACAAGGAAAGTGTTCCCATGGAGGTCAGAAGAAATGCTTCAGAGACACTCTCAAAACATCTCTCTAAGTGTTTAACATCAACCCTGACCCATGGGAGCAAACTTCTATGGATCGAGCTAGATGGCACTACTCTATCCACAAAAATGCCAATGTATGTGAAGAAAGGAGGACAGTTGCAGCAAGGAAGCCTGTGCCAACAAGCAAGAGCAGGTCTCCCACATTTCCTGTCCAAGCTGTCACTGCACATTCCATGCACGCATCAGCTTGCTCAGCTACCTGGGTTTCCACAAATCATCCCCCCCCCCCCCCCCCCCCCCCTCAACCCTAAGACCAAGATGACCGAAGGGTTCTCGTCGACTCAGCAGCTGAACAACGCATTACTTTTTCCATTAATGCAAGGTAGTATTGTAGTAGATAAGTCAGCATGATGATTGTTGCCATCTAATGGATTAGATGATGATGAATTCGTGCCATAAGATCAGACAGATGGATATATGTTGTTTTTTTTCATCATAAGTAAAGTGTAATAGTCTCCTTTGTATTTTTCAAATCATCACATCTAAATGAGAAGAAACAGAAAAACAAAATTACACTGAATTTGTATATAATGCTTGTTTATGTATTTTAGAACAATATAGACCATACTCTTTATAATAAATTCATAAACAGATTGAGCATTTAGCTGTGACAAAGAACCTGGAACATGATTTTTGATTGTCAGGTCAATGAATCATTTAATCACTCAGAGACATAGGCCATGATTGTGATTTTTCTCAAAGCATGATGACATGCAGACTTGAGATGAAGTCAAAGAATGCTTAACACTTTTTATCATAAGAAGTAATAGTAATTATGGACAGGTCTATAATGTTTTAGTTGTCCCAAGGACAAGAAGATAAGATCACTAATTTACTTGTTTCCCAAAAATTTCTGTGTGCCCTCCATAGGTAAAGAGACAGTTTATAAAAGTCATTACATCTACCAGTAAGGCAAGGTAAGGTAATGTTGCTTATAGCCCAGCCGACCGCAAAGGGCCACATCGGGGCTGTCACCACGTTAAAATCAACTCACAAGTCGTCTTAAAAAAAAAAAAAATACACACATCTCTGTAACATTTACCAGTAGTGCAGTGACATGTCTACAGACATAATTTTAATCATGGCATGCTCTGCACATCTTCGATGCGTGCCTGAGAGGGAGAAACAGAGGAATACATTTATTATTTCCACAATGACCAAGAACAATGTTTGCATACTGTAAGACTGCTACATTTATTTTTGACTAGTGTGATAGGTCTCTGTTTTTCTTTCTTTTCTATTTCTTTCTTGTAATATTGAGTATTCTACAGGTACATGTGCTCAGTGAACAAGTTGTTGGTATCAGTGATGTGTAGAAGTTACATTTTAAATGATGTGTGGAAGTTACATTTAAATGATGTGTGGAAGTTACATTTAAACAATGTAGGCCTGTGTACTTTGATGATTGGCAACAAAATGTAGTTAATCAAAAAAAAACATCAATCAGTAATTAAGTTTTGATTCATGGAAATCTTCTTATATTTATCTGCTTGTCTGTCAGTGGATCTAGATTGATCTAATCATCCATCCATCCTTCCACCCCCATCTGCCCAGTTACATCAGTTTCATGTCAGTTGATATATCAGTGTACCTGTCTACCTTGCCATTTCATCTGTCTGCCAGCTTACTAGCTTATCCACTTTTTTTTAGTAACTCAGTCACCCGTGAACCTTTCTACCAGGTGTGCAGGTTTAGGTTTTCATAATTTGAAAAAAAAATTGTAATGTTTGATTGACACACATCCATCGGAACATTAATGTTGTTGCAGGTCTTGTCTGGCTGTGGCGTTTACGATGGTTCTGAGATTCATGAGGCATCAGCGTGAGTAGTGTTACTGCAATTATTTGTAGAATATGTTTTGTCTGGGTTGTTTTTCATTTGATGCCAAGTTAGCCATGCTTATTTGCATACTAAGTTTCTTTTCAAATGCTTTTCCTAGTTTAGTGTCATTTTTTTTTTTTCAGATGTAATTTTTGAACATCATCATTTGTGTCAAATACTTTAACTATTATGAATAGTTTACTATTGCATTTTCTTTCATTGTTGAAGAACTGCGTGGAGAATCTTAGCATGGGTGATTGGTTAAATCATGTGAACCACTTTGATATCTTTTCTCATGACTTTATCAAGTTGCGTAAGTATGTGTCTACGTATGTCACTCTGTGTGTGTGTGTGTGTGTGTGTGTGTATGTGTGCATGTGTGTGTGCGTGTGCTGATATGTGTGCATATGTGTGTATATGTGAGGAGGAATATCAGGGAAGTTTCAGTGTAAATTGTATCCACGCCTTCAGAAAGATCTGTTGTAGAAGTTTCTTCATTTCTGGCATTTCCTTCGACACACTGTCTCTCTTTTTGTCAGTTTCAATATTTGTCTTTCTTTACCAGCATCGTTTTCTTTCTAAATTTTTTTTGTGCCTAACTTTTTGGCTCATTCACTTTCTTGGTCTTAAAATGTTGTTACACCTCATTTCTCTTGTGACAGTTTTTAGTGTGCCATTTTTGTATGTTGTTATCTACATGGTGAGACTGTATACACTGCCTAGAATGGACATTCACTATCCATTCTGAAGCATCTTTTGCCCAAATGGCATTTGTTATGCACTTTTTGTGACAGGATTATGTCTAAAACAGTAAACTATAGCTGACAAAGAAAATGCCTGACTCTTCATTGTTGCCTTATTTTGGTTGCTATGAGGAGATAAGTAGTTTTACCAGTCATGTCATGGCTTGTGTGTTAATTTCAAAAAGTATTTAAATAACTTCTGAACAACGTGGGCAAATGAATCGCAAGACAAAATACAACACGTTTCGACCTCCTAGGTCTTGTTCAGAAAAGATAAACAATTCTCGGGACAACGAAAATGAACGAGCAATTGCTTATCTTCGTCCAATTCGGCACAAGTTGGGCGTTCGTGTTTCTGTTTTTACCAGACGTTGCTTTTGACTACACTTTCTTGATGATGCAGGTCGTGAATGAGACATATAGTTTACATGCTGTGTGTTTTCACCGAGTCTATCTCTGCAGATGATGCAGATTCTACAAGACCCTTACTTGACAAAGTGTCTTCCAGAGCTTGCCTAACTTAACTGACAATGCAGGGCACCAACAACCCATACTGAGTGTGTTGCCGTATATCGTTTACCGCTCTTTAAAGAATAGGTCCTCCATGACTGGCATCATTGGAAGTGTAAAGTACAACAGATGTAACAAAATGTATCTTTTCCTATTGATGCACATACAGAAAAGAATGGCTGACACATGGCTTATTGGCTTTTTGACAAATATGTAAATTTTCACGAGAAAATTTTAATGATATGATGAGTTTATCGTATCTTTGGGAAAATGTTAAATAGTTCAACTGATGAAATAAGTTTGTTGACTCTCTGAGTCATGGGTGACGTAGTTTGGCAAAGGTTACCAGTTTAGAGAGTGGTTGGTGTTCCTTTTTCTTATAGGATGGGACGGTTTTTTTTAGTCGGTGTGTCGTGGTAGCCCTGGATGGCCAGGAACTGTAATACAAATGATATTAAACCTGTGTTGTGTTTTCAAAGTGTCCTGCAAATTATTTGCTTCCAGGAGAAGAATCTGTTAAAAACAACAACAAAAAAACGATCATAGGATGTCTCATTCTAAAACAAAAAGATGATAGTGATGTTATGCAGAAAATGATCTGAGCTGCCCCATCACTTTGGGAAACCACTGAAAGATGTATGTTGAAATCACAGTAAAGTTTTTTTTTTTCCCTGTCCTCTCACTGTGATATTCACATCAGCCGTGATAGTAGTAGAGTGTAAGTACAAAAAAAAATAACGAGGGACATGTTTGTGTGATGGCTGTAATGGTCATAGGGGTGGTTGTGGTAGTGACATAGAATTGTGGATGATAATGACCAGTATAAATCCTGGATGCATTATATTGTTATAGGAGATTTAGTGGGTGGTGGTCTGCTTATGCTGGATCAGATCAAGCACCACCAAACAAACAAAACCAGTGTAATTTAGCTGCAGTGCAGTGTCTCCTTTGGTGGGTTTTCTTGTGATGGCCTGATATTGATTGCTACATGTACACTGCCATTGCTGAGCCTGTCCTCAATGAGGCTGTGCATGGGAAGAGCTGGAGGGAATGGTTTGTGATCAATACTTCTGACAGGGCAAGGAAGATGGAAGTCAGATACATGTATTCATATCTACCTTTAAATATGGATACATTTTAAATAAAATGCCCATTCAACGCCCATCTTGCGCAGATTTTGACAAAGATAAGTAATTGCTCGTTCTTTGTTTTCATTCTTTTGAGTGTTGTTTACCTGGCCTAAAGAAGACCAAAGAGATCGAAACACATCATGTTTAGTCCTGTGAATCGTTTGTCCCAGTTGTTCAGCAGAGCTATTATAAACACTTGAAAAAAATTGTTTAGATTTCTGCCTGCAGTGGCCCCACTTTGTGACTGAGTTAACCATTGTTGATTAATGGACAGGACACTGGTTCACTTGAGTCGGAACAATGCAGATGTGGCCATCTTTGCCCCAGACATTGACCAGATGCATGTTATCAACCACACCAAAGGGGAACCCATGGAACCCAACAGGTCTGTTGGTCACTGTCAGTGTTGTTGATTTGTGAATATATAAGTCTGTGAATCTTTCATTGTTTGTCTTTGTTGGTTTTGCATGATGCCGTTTCTGCATGTATGGAAAAACAAATATGATACCTTGTAGTAACACCCTCTGAAGAAGACTTCCTTCAAAGTTGCATTTTTCCATAAACAATCTTTTTGTGTTTGTCTAGGTTCTAAAGTTATCTTCCTGTTGAGACATCCTATAAAGCTCCAGTTTTTACTGATTCTACACAAAGGATATGTTGCCTTTCCAGTTCTCTTCAGTTAGTCATTTAGTAGTTTGAAACGTTAATGTTGAAAGAAAGAACTTTAGAGGGTGTGATTTTGCTTATTGTTCACTTTCTCTCATATTTTTTGCCTGTCTCTCTGTCTGCCTATACCACCTTTTGATCTGCATAGAAAATTTTCAGTTAAATATAATGTGACCTCCCAGTGTGTGTGTGTGTGTGTGTGTGTGTGTGTGTGTGTGTGTGTGTGTGGTGTGTGTGTGTGTGTGTGTGTGTGTGTGTGTGTGTGTGTGTTCACATGCGATTGTGTGTGTGTTTATGCATGTGTATCTGCAGTGTCTGTGTGTTCTGTGATTTTGTTCATTATTTATAGTAGTTAAAGAATTACTTCCCTTGTTTTTGCTTTCTTGATTTACAGAAATGTGCTTGTGGAGTCTGCCAGAATTGCCAGAGGCAAAATTGATGCTTTGTCAGCGCTGAAAGCTTCTGGCTTTGATGCTGTTATATTCCCTGGAGGATTTGGAGCAGCCCAAAATCTGTAAGAGGCTGTTTGGAAGCAGCAAAAAATTGTGTGTGTGTGTGTGTGTGTGTGTGTGTGTGTGTATATATATATATATATATATATATATATATATATATATATGTGTGTGTGTGTGTGTGTGTGTGTGTGTGTGTGTGTGTGTTTTTGTGCTTTTTCTGATGTTTTCGTTTTAATTTGTGATTTCTCAAGTTCTCAGTTATATTCATATTGATTGGTATGTGGATTGTACTCAGTTAACATTTCATATTTCACTTGTAGACTATTCTTGCGAGCCTTAGATCTGTTTATTTCTCTCTTTTGCATATTCTGTTTCCGATCTCTCTATGTCATTATTTTTGTGATGTATTTTATTTACGTTTGAAAGACAAATTTTGTTCTTTCTTGTTCGAAGCATGTATGCTCTTGCATTTTATGTTCTTGATCAGTTTTTATGTTCTTGATCAGTTTAATTATTCAAACTGAAGTCGGTTTGAATAGATATGAAAAAAGAACGTATGTAGCTATCATGGTCATGAGGTGGATGAATGAGTCATATTTTTTTTGTTGTTGCTGAGTACTCGGATGATTTTGAGAGTGATTAGTTTTTTGTTTTTTCAGAATTCGAAAAACGATGTCCTTTCACTTGTTTTTTTTTTTTTCACATCATAAGCAAATGAAAGAGAAGCTGGAAATGATAGACGGGAAAGTGAAAGACTGTGGATGTGTGTGTGAAAAAGACTGATGTGCATGAAAAAAAGTATTTGAAGGACAGGATCACATTGAATTTATAACTAGGCTATCGGTATTTTTTGTTTTGACCAGTGTCAGTGGAAAGTATGCTCAGTGGCAACTCAGGAGAAATGAACTTGCCCATGGTTTGGCTTTGACATTGGCTAGGAGAAGCAGCAATCAGCAATGCTTATCTTCATTTCGTAACTTCGCGTGTTAGGGTGGAGGACTTGCTCATCAGCCTCATAGGCAAGAGCTTACATCTGATTGTTGGAAGCAAAATGTGACTCATTAAAAACAAAGCATCACTTAAAACAAAGTTATATATTTCTATAACTCATAGAGTCTTACATTGGATTGTTGGAAGCAAAATGTGACTCGTTAAAAACAAAGCATCACTAAAAAAAAAAAGTTATATATTTCTGTAACTCATAGAGTCTTACATCTGGGATTGTTGGAAGTGAAACGAGACTCATTAAAAAGAAAGCATCACTTAAAAAAAAAGTTATATATTTCTATAACTCATAGAGTCTTACGATTGTTTGAAGTGAAATGTGACTCATTAAAAACAAAGCATCACTTAAAAAAAAGTTATATATTTCTATAACTCATAGAGTCTTACATCTGGATTGTTGGAAGCAAAATGTGACCCATTAAAAACAAAGCAGCACTTAAAAAAAAGTTATATATTTCTATAACTCCTAGAGTCTTACTGGATTGTTGGAAGCAAAATATGACTCATTATAAAAACAAAGCAGCACATAAAAAAAGAGTTGTATTTTTCTATACCTCATGGAGTCTGACACCACCCCCCCCCCCCCCTCCTCCCCACTCGTCCCAGAAAGTTTTGTGTTCAGTTGGATCAAATGTAGAGAGGCAGAAGCACATGTCTATAACATTTAATGTATGCTGAGTGAAACTAAGGTGTACATATTCAAGATGGTTTAAGAGTATGTAACATTTTTTACCACACGTTGCCCCTTCCTTTACATGATTCCCACTCCCATCTGCTTGCACTCCTTGACTCGCATCTTCACTCCCTATCCCAAGTGATACTTGTGGATTTGAAAACCCTTTTGTTCTGTTTGATATGAAACCCTGCATTTGGGTAAACATCATTGTTTCCTGGTAGCAGGTCATGAGATGTTGCACATTGTGATTCTGTGGGTGCAGCTCCACATTCGCCGTGGATGGAACAGACATGAAGGTCAACGCTGAGGTGGAGCGAGTGTTGAAGGAGTTCCATGGGGCTAAGAAACCTATTGGGTGAGTGAGTGACAGGTCTGGTTTGTCGACATCTCATCATTGGGATGGTCAGAGGCTCATTCAGGCGAGCTGGCAAGGAAGGGATCGTGCCTGGGTTATCACTATGAGACTAGGTAATCAGCATGGTTGGTGAGTGGGTAATTTTTTTTTTCTGATGGAATTGGCGTCGTGTGTTTGTCATAACTGACCCCCTCCCTTACCTGATACTCTTTTCTCCTGATGTGCCCCTTTCCCACCTGTAGCGATCATTCTATTTAAACTGCTGGTGTATGCAGAGAGCATACATAAGACTATTTGGGCTATATCGGTATTTACATCATGGTTTTTCCACATTTCAGTTCTGTAACACGCTTTGGGACAGGCATGAATGCAAGTTGGGAAGTGCAGCACAACTTGCTCTGGATAGAAGTCACTGTCGCACTGCGGTGTTACTGGATATAGTCCAGCATGTGCTCAGTCAAAGTATTCAGTAGCCTCCCTTTGGGTAGTCTTCCATTTAGCAGACTGACGTTGACAGATGAAGAATCGTGACCTCGTGCTATGAGAGGCAGGATGAGAAAGGGAAACTGAGATACTGACATAATTATAGTATGAAAGGGGAGTGAGGAGGGTTACGGAGGTGAAGGAGAAAGTGGAGGATGAGGGTGAGGGGTGCGATGGTTGTAGAAGTAAGCAAACTATAGGTTCTGTTTTTTTCTTGGTTTGATATATCTTGTAAAAGTTCTTGATAGGCACATGAACAAGAACAGTACCTTCCTGGATCATGCTAAGGGTTTTTTGCTTGCTTGCTTGTTTGTTTGTTAACAGAATTCTGCATTTCCGACTGAACTTTCCTCCTGCTCTGCCACTCTCTGTGTTCTTTGCTTTCTGTTGTCTTCTTTCGTTTTGCTTTCCTGGTCTCTCTCACCTGTATCGTTTCTATACAGCTTCACTCTTACTCCGAAACAGTGTGATTTCAGCGCTGTAGTGGACTCTGGCTGTGCCATCTGCAGTGTTATTAGGCATCAGGGCATTTCTGTTCATATTTTTGTTGCGGATGTACTTTAGATCTTAAAATCTGCAGATGAGAAATGTGGAATAAAGGGCGTTTCCATCACTCAGTAGCTATATCCATCATTCTTAGTCGGCATAGTGGTATGATCGAGTCTGTGTTATATGTGTTGAAGGGCATGGATTAAGGGGCTTGTTGGCAGATTAGTGTTGGTGATTTTGATGTAATGTTTTCCTAGGTTTATTATTTTGAGAGATTTTCACCCCATATTTGACCCTTGGCAGTTTGCTGGGTTTTGAACAATGAAAGATGAAGACAAAAGGAAAGAGTGAACAGACAAAAACAATTATGTCACTTTTCAAG
>JADBJO010011049.1:46372-48872 GCA_016801955.1 Conus betulinus
CAATAAAAACGTGGCAGACGAAGAAGACAGTCACCGGAAAAAAATCAAATCAATAAAATGCTCAAGTTAAACAGAGGGTAAAAAGGGGGAGAACAAAGGGGGAAAAGAAAGAAAGAAAGAAAGAAAGAATAAAAAGATGAAAAAAGCACGCACGCACAGAATCAATCAAGACAAATGAAAACCGTTGAAACCGAAACTAAACAAACGTAGAAACAACTTAAACTGATTCAAATATGAGAACATGCACAAAAAAACAAACGGGTCAGAAAAAGAGGAGTTCTTGTGTAATGTGGGAAAAAAGAACACTTGTAAGCTTTCCAAGAAGCTGTATTTTCACTGGACCTGCAATTGTTCTTGCCAACAAGGTTTTGGCTGTTCGATTTGCGGTTCATTCTTCAGACCAGGGTTCGTTTTCTGCAGTGAGGGACGTGAAATCCAATTCAACAAATAGCGTACTCTGCAATACCAATGGCCGCTCTGCCTGCACATTCTGACTTTTGTTGGAAGCTTATACAGATCAAGGGAAAGATAACTGACATCGGGAGTCTTAGTGGATTGCAGAAAAATAGTTGGGGTTTTGGAATTTCAACTTTCTTTCTGTGGTCAGACCCAGGGGTACAGAGGACCTGTGCTGTTTCAGCCACAAAGGAAAGTGAAAGTAGAAGTGAAACTCCCTGCTTTGAAGTATAGACTAAGTTGGCATGCCCACACTAGATACATGTCTAATCTGTTAAAATTCAGACAGAAATACATAGGACTCGGGCTCTCTTTCACTGTCTGTCTGTATATCAGTCTGTCTGCTGTCTGTCTGTCTGTCTGTCTGTTTCTCTCTCTCTCTCTCTCTCTCTCTCTCTCTCTCTCTCTCTCTCTCTGATTATTTAGAATTCGTGATGTAAAAGAATCAAATAATGTTGATAACAATATGAAAAATCCAATGCGTTAAGGCGATAGAAAATGAAGCATTTGCAAAAAGCTTACAAACATCGGAAGAAGAATGACTGATTCAGGACACATACTGAACTGGAAACGTCTGCCTCAGAATTCTAGGTTCTTTCCTCACATGACTAGAACTCCAAATCAGAAGAAGAAGAAGAGGAAGAAGAAGAAGGAGGAGGAGGAGGAGGAGGAGGAAACGGCAAAGCGTTCTCAGTGTAAAACACACACATGAACAGGCGCGGAAGAAGACGCGTGAACTGTCCAAAGAACCTGTTTCTTTTCCAACAAGCAACTTTTCTTGCCAGTGTGTGCGCTCCATTCTTCAGGGCAAGGGTTCATTCTGTGCTGTGAAGGGCGTGTAATTCAATAAAGCAAATAGCGTGCAGGGACAGCACCCTCGTCCCCCGTCCCCCCCCCCCCCCCCCCCACCACACCTCAAAGATTGCAACAATTGCTCTCCGTTCTACATCTGATGGAATGTTCCTTTTTTCGCAGAGAGTTCACAGAATAAAGGGGAGAAAATTCGCTTATTCATGATAGGATGAGACTGTGCGGTAACACTGACCGAGCGGTGAAGCCATCAGTATTACGATGGTAACTGAAATACAGCTTGAAAGGAGATACCGGGACAAACCCGGGCGCTCCCTATCAAACACTAACATACTGAAGTTCACAGGAGAACGTCCACTAATAATACAATATACAGCTTGATATGTGTTGAATGAGAGTTGATAACGCAAAAAAAACATGGGAACCAGTAGGAGAATGGACAACCCAGAAATACAAAGAAAAAAAAAAAGAGAAAGGATTGGGGACAAATGTGGAAAAAAAATAGAGGTTGGAGGATCAAACAATTTTTTTTTCCAACCCTGGCATTTCTAATATTGCTCCAGATAGATAAGCAATACAAACAACACAATCCTGTTGGTTTAATTTGTCCCATTATGTGAAGAAGTGAAAGAAGGAGTGTATCTTGTTCAAGAGTGCAATAGGTATCTCTCTGTCTTTTTACTCCTAGCACCGAGATATATATGAACGACTAAATCTGTCCCCGTATTTCCATGAAGCGTTTTGAGTTACAAGTTGTTCTTGTTTTTTAATGTATAAAGTTGGATCAGTTGGAGTGATCAAATGATTTGAATGATTGTTTCAGCTGCATCCCCTTCATAAAGGGCAATGGTGTATTCAGGAACAAAGTCTCTCTCTCTCTCTCTCTCTCTCTCTCTCTCTCTCTCTCTCTCTCTCTCTCTCTCTCTCTCTCTCTCAGACTTGTTCAGTTCATGTCAAATTTGCTGATAATACAACCAAGAAAAAAAAAAAGCATCCAGCCAATAAAACCAAGTCAGACCAAGCAAATAGTAATGGAAAAAAGCTGTAACTTTTTAAGATAAACAGAGTTTTCAAAAATAGAACAGAAACAAAACAAAACAAAGATAACTACACACACACAGAGACACATGGAATGAATCAAGATAGAATATTTTTAAATGTTGATGCTGAAAAATAAAGAAAAGAGGAAACAACTTAGATTAATATGAATATATAAGTATGATCATGCACAAAA
>JADBJO010011050.1:0-35000 GCA_016801955.1 Conus betulinus
AATGGAATCACCCGTTTACATACTGTCAATCAAAAATGATTTTATTTCCAACCAATTGTCCAGTTCCTGAGGTAATGAGGACTCCCGGTGTCTTGCTTTAATCTGTCTGAAACAACGTGTGTGCCAGACATGCGGTGTGCAGAGATCACTGTGTATCGTGATAGAACAATGTTTTGCGAATGTATCACGGAATACCATGATCATGACATGATTTTGTTTGTGTAGAGGAAGCAACGCGTTGCAATACCTTGTCGCGAAGATAGTTAAAAACCCACTGTGTTATCCTTGTGGAGCAATGCCTTGCTTACTATTCAGGAGTGTACAGTTAAAACCCAACTGTTATCTTGTGGAATGATTGTTTGCGCTTCACATCATAAGTGCACAGTAAAAACCCATTGCTGTTATCTTGTGGAACACATGCCTTGCCTTATACATATTTGAGATTTGTACAACAGTGACACCCATGCTGTATCTTTACAATGTGTCTTGCTTCACAAGTGTACAGTGACACCCACATGCCTGTTATCTTTCTAACAATGTCTTGCTTTACATCACAACATGTGTACCAGTGACACCCATGCTGTTATCTTTTCTAACAATGTCAATGCTGTTGCTTTACATGTCTTGCCTTTACATCACAAGTGTACAGTGACACCCATGCTGTTATCTTTCTAACAATGTCTTGCTTTACATCACGAGTGTACAGTCTAAAACCCATGCGTGTGTCTTATAGAACAACTCCTTGCAATGTTCTTGTGTTAAGGGAGTGAAAGTGTTGTCTTACCTGTGTATGCCTGAAGGAAAAAATATCCTACCGTGTGTTTCAGTATGCATACACCTTCATCCCCCCTACCACCCCCCTATTTTTTTTTCTTAATCAAACATTATGCAAGAATCTCTAGCATTTGTGCAGCATCTGCCACGTGTATTAGTCGTTCTACCTTTACCAACATCTAAATGGCATACAATGTGTTGCAGTCCTAGAAGCATTAGAAACAACCTAAATGGCAGGCAGGTTGTTTCTAATCCATAGGATTGCAAGATACATGCAGGTAGTATGTAATCCATGGGATTGCAATACATGCAGGTACTATATATGACATGGGATTGCAATACATGCAGGTACTATGTACGACATGGGATTGCAATACATGCAGGTAGATAGTATGTAATCCATGGCATTGCAATACATGCAGGTAGCATGTAATCCATGGGGTTGCAACTATGTACGACATGGGATTGCAATACATGCAGGTAGTATGTAATCCCATGGCATTGCAATACATGCAGGTAGTATGTAATCCATGGGATTGCAATACATGCAGGTACTATGTACGACATGGGATTGCAATACATGTAGGTACTATGTACGACATGGGGGCAATACATGCAATACATGCAGGCAGCATAATCCATGTAATCCATGGGATTGCAATACATGCAGGTACTATGTACGACATGGGATTGCAATACATGCAGGTAGTATGTACGACATGGGATTGCAATACATGCAGGTACTATGTACGACATGGGATTGCAATACATGCAGGTACTATGTACGACATGGGATTTCAATACATGTAGGTACTATGTACGACATGGGATTGCAATACATGCAGGTACTATGTCGACATGGGACAACATGCAGGTACTATTGCAATACATGCAGGTACTATGTACGACATGGGATTGCAATACATGCAGGTACTATGTACGACATGGGATTGCAATACATGCAGGTAGTATGTAATCCATGGATTGCAATACATGCAGGTACTATGTACGACATGGGATTGCAATACAGGTGCTATGGTATGGGATGTACAGGACATGGGATTGCAATACATGCAGGTACTATGTACGCATGGGATTGCAATACATGCAGGTAGTATGTAATCCACATGGGATTGCAATACATGCAGGTACTATGTACGACATGGGATTGCAATACATGCAGGTACTATGTACGACATGGCATTGCAATACATGCAGGTAGTATGTAATCCATGGGATTGCAATACATGCAGGTACTATGTACGACATGGGATTGCAATACATGCAGGTACTATGTACGACATGGGATTGCAATACATGCATTGCAATACATGCAGGTAGTATGTAATCCATGGCATTGCAATACATGCAGGTAGTATGTAATCCATGGGATTGCAATACATGCAGGTACTATGTACGACATGGGATTGCAATACATGCAGGTAGTATGTAATCCATGGGATTGCAATACATGCAGGTAGTATGTATGACATGGGATTGCAATACATGCAGGTAGTATGTAATCCATGGGATTGCAATACATGGGATTAGTATGTATGACATGGGATTGCAATAAGGTAGGTATATACGACATGGGATTGCAATACATGCAGGTAGTATGTACGACATGGGATTGCAATACATGCAGGTAGTATGTAATACATGGGATTGCAGGTAGGTAGTATGTAATCCCATGGGATTGCAATACATGCAGGTAGTATGTACGACCATGGGATTGCAATACAGGCAGGTACTATGTACGACATGGGATTGCAATACATGCAGGTAGTATGTAATCCATGGGATTGCAATACATGCAGGTACTATGTACGACATGGGATTGCAATACATGCAGGTAGTATGTAATCTTTGGATTCCAATACATGCAGGTAGTATGTAATTCATGGGATTACAATATATGCAGGTAGTATGTAATCCATGGGATTGCAATACATGCAGGTAGTTTGCAATTCAACCGATTGTGACACAGGTAGATGGTATTATTCCACAGGATTGCATCCTACGCAAGTAGTTTGTCATAGGATTGCAACACACAGTGATAGTTTATAATCCATGGGATTGCTATACATGGTGAAGGATTGCACACACAGTGATAGTTTATAATCCGTGGGATTGCTACACATGGTGATAGACTGTGATCTATAAGACTTCATTACATGCAGTAGGCTGTAATGCACAGGGATGCCAAGCTGATCATTCCAAAGGTTCAAGAACTTGCCAACATCCTCTAATATGCAGGTTTAGATTCAATATGAAACTTGCAACTGCACACTCAGACTCATAGTGTGTACCCAAGTACACACACAAGCCCATGAAGTACACACACACACACACACACACATACACACACAGATTTCAAACCCTTTCTTTCACAAAGGATATAAATTAAAGATCAGTTCTCTCAAAGGAAAGCTTGAACACCCTCTCCAAGTGCCAAGTAATTTGGGTGCTTCAAAAAACATTTCAAAATCAGCTCAGACCAATTTGAAGGGTCCCGTAATCAGAAACTCAGCAGGCGAGTCCCTTGTGGTTCTCACGTAGATTATTTCATTTCTGGGGTCAAAGTGTACCACTACCAGGTGTCACCCAGACGACTGAGTTCTTTGTACCAGGCTGGTCCACTGAACAGAAGAAAGAGCTCATCCCCTCCACAAACCTCACTTCACTTCTGACACACAACCTACATTAAAATACTTTGAGGAAATAATTTTCCCACCCTCTTTTCTGTGATCTATTTGGGGTTTGGCTATAAGTGACACCACTTACAGTCTCTTTCTCTCCAAAACACACACACACACACGCACACATGTGCACACGTATGCACACACGCGCACACACACACACACACACACACACACACACACACACACACACACACACACACACACACACACAACACGCACACCCACACACACACACACACACACACACACACACACACACACTCAAAACACATGCCACACACACACACACACACACACACACACACACACACACACACACACACACACACACACACAAACACACGCGCATGCACACACACAAATATGAAATAAGCATTAACTTTAGAAACAAAATTGTTTGTGTAACATCATGTCATTTTAGTTATTATTTACTATGGTGATTTTATCCAAGCTGCAAACTATTTCACAATCTGAGACCTTTTTGCAAAATTTTGATGGAAAAAAAATCTGAACAGAATTGCAGAGACTGATATGAAACTTGGCATAGCATCTATATATTCAAGGTAGAATTCAAATTTATTTACTTTTATTGAAAAATTACCTCAAAATGAACATTACGTCCAATATTTAGCACCTGCAAATACAACATGTGAGAAGGCACTGAACAAGCATGTTCTGGAAGACGTATCTTTAGTTTTAAATCATCTGTCAATCAGTTTACATAAATTTAATAAAAAAAGAATTTTTTAAGAGGTTGTCTGTAAACACTGTCACACTGTCATTGAAAGTTACTTTGAAATCCTTCTAGCAAGCAATTAGAACTTTAAGTCTGTTCATCACATATCCTGGTTTCCTGGTTTTTTATTATAATAAATATCATTCCCAAGATGCAGCTGATGAGTAGAGAATAAAAAATCTGATTGTGCGCATACGTTAACAACAAAATGATTGTTTTTCCATGATTTCATGAAGACGTAGGAAGTTGTAGCAAACTCAAAGGACAAGCAAGCATCCAAGAAATACAAAACCAATTTCAGAACACAGCTGATTTAGACTACAGATACAGCAGTTTAATACCTAGTACTTCAAAGTGGCAGTGGAAAACATAAACAGGTATATAACATCGTAAAATAATGCTTGTAAAGTCCTCATATTGCAGAGTAAATGTCCCCATATCGCAACTCAATAGAACAGGAATCTATTTTTTAAGCGATAAACTCCACACACACACACACACACACACACACACCCTGAAATAGGATTTTCAAAAAAGCAGTTTGATTGACGTATCAATGTTATTATACATATACATAACCCGTATTAGTGTTCTTATTCTATCTCCAATTTGTACATAACACAAATTTTGTGATTTATATCTATAGTTCATTTGAGGTTGATTTCTTCCAACCTAATTTGTAGATTAACTGTGCATTAGTTGAGGAATGTCTGTAATAAGCTATGTTTTTTTTTTTTTCAAACAAAACATGTCTACATTAAAAGAAATTGCACATAATACTCTAACATTTCTTATTTTTCAAAATGTCAAGAAGTTATATGGCCTGTACAGGTGAACAGTATTTCACTTTAAATGTCAGATAGGTGCTTTTAAATGTGGAGAGTTTATCAGGTGAATGCATGTGATAAATATGTGTTACTACACTGCACAAGTGTGCTACTTGTGCCATGGTTTATAAGAAATTCTTGATCATGCATACTGCTGCCACTGATGTTTGTTTTTTTCCTATGTCAAAGGTATAAATATGGCCTAGAAATAAATTGGTGCCATTATATTGAAAGCCTACGCTGACTTAAAGCTATCAAATGAAAATATTCTTTCTATGTCATAAAGTTCAGTTTAATCATATTGCTTTGAGTTTATTACTGTGAAAGATCTGGAAAGATGTACACAGTAGATAAATAGAGAACGACCAATGTTTGCACTGGTTCCACAGACAGCATGCACTAGTTCCGGGACAGCATGGCCAAGTTTCCATTTTCTGTCGCTGATCTCAAGCTCCCATTGTGCCCAATCAATGCTGGGTATTTCCTTGCTTCTGTCAGCTAGTAAACTTGACCAGAAATAGAAAAGACACCTTTCAAATATGTATGTAACACACCCATAGTAACTGCACCCAAAATTCATCTTTCTCAGTTTCTGTACATTTTTCTTGCTGTAATTCCAAAACACAAATCCTCTGTTCCTGTAGTCACCTCTGAAAGTGAAACCTTTGTTCATCTGTCACAGCTAAAATCCTTGTTCATCTCTTGTGGCAACAGTATCCAAAGTGTGTGACTTAGTACTTGAGGCATTTTAAAGTAAATAAATAAATAAAAAAAAAATAAATAAAAAAAAATAATAAAAAACTGTATATTGGTCATTTCCATATGAAAGATAAGAAAGAAAAACAAAATCAACTTGCTCAGAAACTGGGGTCATTTAATCAAAAATTATGAAACAACATGCAGGCTTCTCACAAACTCATCATAAATTATGAAACAACATGCACATTTCTCACAAACTGAACTCAATCATGCAAATGAACACCCTTAATTTACACACCCAATGCATGCCAACGGATGAATTTGGGGCTTGTAACCGACTATATGACATCAATCAGAATGAAGACTTGGCATTACCATTACTCGAAGCTACACTTCCTGTTTTGGGTCACACAGAGATAACGCTCAATGAGATGAATTACCACCTACAGTTATCTATTCCACCTCGAAAGTCAATTGTAGGCAGCCTGTTGTTTAAATGAGTGTGGATTGTAGAGCGCTAATAGCTTGGTCTCTAGCCAAGAATAAGCCCTATAAATGTATTCATTACCATTATTATCATTATTGTTTATGCTGTTCCTGAGTCATGTTTGTTTTTTTGTCCTTTGTTTATGACCTCTCAGATGAAATACTGTCGTCCATCACAGCGGCAGTGTCTGTGGGTTTCAAACACACCACACTGCTGTTACATCCTGGATGAGGAAGTGCTGCCTCTGAACGGTGTGTAGGAATAAAGCACACCTACATCAATGCCCACCAACCTGAGTGGCTTGGACGGGTAAACGTTGGGGAAGACAAGGCCAAATGCTCTCTCCACCTATCTGTCTGGCACCAGCCACAACAATATCAGACTGTAAGTGATCAGACTGAGAGGGGTGGGCAGTCAGCTTTAGTGCAAAAGATCCTGTTCTTTTCCCCCGGAACAAAAACCAACGCAGGGTGACCTCTCACTGATATGCTCCTTTAAGTGTGTCAGCAGTGTGCATACATTGTGCCTGCTCACTAGGAAATGACACGTCTGTTCTCTATTTTCGCCTTATCAGGCAGGCAAGGCAGGTGCACAGAGCTGGCGTGTTTGAACTGACTTTGGCTGTTACTTTTATCATGAAATGTGAGGGAGTGGGGGTAGGGAGCACCAAGTAGAAACTGGTAGATCCGGACACATTTTTTTCTTTTCTTTTCTTTTTTTTTTTATTTTTTAAATCTTTTTGTCCTCTAGACAACTAAAATTGCCTGGAATTTCTAGACCTGTGTATCTGTATATATATTTCCATTCATTACCAAAAAAAAAATATGGTTTTTGAAATAAATCTGCTACAAATATTACATCACAACCACCATTCACCACCTAATTTCCGATACACCTCTCCCAGTGAATAAATGTGTGTGTGTGTGTGTGTGTGTGTGTGTGGTGTGTGTGTGTGTGTGTGTGTGTGTGTGTGAATACAGAAGGGCAGCTCCCCAGCCTACCCAAATCCACGGAATATAAGGGACCCTTTACATTCTGTTCCCCCAGCTTCTTCTACCTTCTGAGTCATGACTGAGCACTCCCCTCAGGTTTTCTGTACTGTCCTGACTGTGAATGACAGTTCATCAAAGTGTGTCACTCTCCCTCAGTGTGCCAGTTTTCTTCTACCTTCTGTACTGTCCTGACTGTGAATGACAGTCATCAAAGTGTGTCACTCTCCCTCAGTGCCAGTTTCTTCTACCTTCTGTACTGTCCTGACTGTGAATGACAGTCATCAAAGTGTGTCACTCTCCCTCAGTGCCAGTTTCTTCTACCTTCTGTATTTGCCCTGACTGTGAATGACAGTCATCAAAGTGTGTGTCACTCTCCTCAGTGCCATTTCTTTTCTACCTTCTGTATTGCCCTGACTGTGAATGACAGTGATCAAAGTGTGTCACTCTCTCCTTCACAACGCCAGTTTCTTCTCTTCTACTACCTTCTGTATTGCCCTGACTGTGAATGACAGTGATCAAAGTGTGTGTCACTCTCCCTCAATGCCAGTTTCTAAGCCAAACTCTGCATTTACAGTGTTCTTGACAGAGAGAATCGCCACTCGACTTACTGCTTTTCCCCAGTATATTTCATTTCATTTTAATTCAAGACTTATATCAGGCCAGTTTTCCACGTGGAATGGTTGACAGAACAGTAGGGGATGGAAAGAACAATGAGAAGTGGAACGCTGAGGAAAAATCAAGTCCTATCATCATCAAACATACCAGATATAACACTCCACAGCTGTAATGAACTGACAAAACAATCCACAACTTTTTTTTCCTCAAAAGTATTGGCTACACGGGTAATTTCACCATCACAGTCACTCCTGTCTCTAGTTCTACCCCTGAATTCTCTGCAGTTTGATTCAGGATTTTCTCAAAATTGCCATGATGATGCCATCTTTCATTTTACGGTTGCTTAAGCCTTCAAAAAACAAAACAAACATATGCTCATTTTTCATAAAATAAAATAAAAGATTAAAAAAAAAAACAAACAAAAAACAGAACAGTTTCAGGGCAATGTAAACAACACCAGCCAGAAAGTCAGGGGAAGAATTCAAAACAGACTCACTGATTTTCATGAAAACAGTATCCCCAGCCGATTCCACAAGCTGTGTCCCATAGGACACCACTGGCTTGTGTATGCACACCGCCATGCCATCTTTCAATGTCTGGGTTTGAGAAGACATGAAAAAGTGTAATCTGGAAAATGCTTTTTGAATGTCACTATCTCCGCAAGACCACGTTTCTGAAAGCGCAAAGATTTAAAATTTTTCATAGAGAAACTTCCAGGCTGCATATTTGTTTTATTTCTGGGTCCCCGAATATTCCACGCCATGATGTAAAACATACTGCTACTCCACTTTGTGTACTGGACACTAAGGTTTGCATGCTTGCCACTTGTGGCATCATCTGTTATGTCTGTTTCTACAGTGTTTGTCAATGGTCCATGGTTGACTTGCCCACAAACACAACTATACTGTCACAGTAATCAGCCATCTACAGTCAAGACCATTGCACATCATCATCTTCCACAATAACTTTAATACCTCTGTCATCAACTACTGTGTGATCAACCATGACAGAACTAGAATAATTCATTTGATGAGGATGGGAAAAAGACTCTTTTCCTGACTTTAAAACGAAACTAAAAACTCATCTTTTTTACCGTCTATTTCGGCTGATAATTCAAAAGTCCCGGTCATACACAGATGTCAGTTTGTGTGAGTGCGCGTGTGCGCGACAGTGCACATGAGTGACTGTGCATGTCTGCTTTCCCGTGTGTGCTGCTGTGTGAGTATCTGCTTCCCTGTGCCTGAGTATGCGGTTTGTGTGTGTGTGTGTGCGTGTGTGTGTGTGGCGTGTGCATGTGAGTGTGTGTGCGTGCGCGCGTGAGTGCGTGTGCATGCGCACGTGCCTGTTTTCATTAGTCCTTGTATTGTAAAGCGCTTAGAGCTAATCTAGGATTTGCGCTCTAGAAATATCCATGATTATTTTATTATTATTAAAAAAGACAGTGACTAAGTCATGTAATGTCTGGTAGATGTCTGTTTCTGTTGCTCAGTGTTTCTTGGATGGGCAGATCCCTCCCATGACGACTACGCTGGCATTTGTATGTGATGACAGTGGGCACAGTCACTACACAGTGTGCATGGGGCATGACAAAAAACCTGGCTCGAAGATGTGGGGGTGGAGTCAGAAAGGGAGGGGTATGGAACTAATGGGTATGGGGGGCTGGGATCAGGGGAGTGAAACTCAAACACTGAAGAGTTAGGTAAGGTAAGTTGCAAAAGATCCTGTTTCACTAGCACCCGGGGGGCTTCTCCTCTCTCCCCTCTCCCCCCCCCCCCCCCCCCCCCCCCCTTCCCAACTGTGGATATGACTGAAAAGTGTCGTGGTGATATGCTTGCCAAGTGAACTTGAAATTATGTGACTGACTTTGTACTGTTCATGTGACACTATCAGTTATTGCCCTTTGGCATTTACTCCACCTCAAATACTTGGATGATGTTCACATTACATCTATCATCTGTTTGCAAATTTTTTCACTTTACATCACCAGCATCCATGCTCTATGCAGTAACAGTGCCCTGGAATTTTGGGAAGAAAACATTTTGTTTCATACATTCACGCATGTTGTTGTAATCATCTATGGATCCATTAATGACAAACTGCTCCTTACATTTCTTTTTTGTAGTCTTTACATTGGGGATCTTTTGAAATAATTTATCATGAACACAGATTCCAGCTTCTACAGACTCCAAGTCAGTACACCATGATCTCCAATATCCCCTCTAGCTTTCAAGCAAACACCCTGATCATAAAAACATGCTCTCAATTCAAAGTAATTATTCAAGCAGTCAAAACAATCCAAAACAACCAGTCTGCTGACATGTGTGAATGGCTGTGTTTAAAGTTCAATGGATTGACGGTGGCCCTTTATTACACACAGCTAATCAAACAACCATGTGACAGCAGCCCCCACAAAGCATACAAAGAGAGAGAGAGAGCAGAACAGAGAGACGAGAGAGAGAGAGGAGATTGGAGAGAGAGACAGAGAGAGAGAGAGAGCGGCCTGGGCAGGGCGTCTAAGTAGCTGTGTTGGGGTAGCTTTGCCTGGCCCTGCTTACTTGGCTACTGTACTTTAGTCTCTTACAGGGCAGGAAAAGCCGAGAAAAGGATGGCAGTGGAGGGAGAGGGGAAGATAGAGAGCACGAGGGCTGGGGGGGGTAGGTGAGAGGCTGGCCAAGAGATGTGTGTGTATACACATATGTATGTGTGTGTTGTGCGTGTGTGTGTGGCGCCGCGCACACGCACGGCGAAGCGTGTGTGTGTGATGGGTGTTTGCATGTGTGCATGCATGTGTATGTGTGTGTGATTGTGTGTGATTGTGTGCGTGTGTGCATGCGGGCATGCATGCATATATGCATGTGCACATGCGTGCTTGTATGTGTGTGGGTGTGTGTTGTGTGTTGTGTGTATGTTGTGCTCAAATGGGTGGTCAACTTTACTCAAGATCCTTGCTGGCCCTGGTTGGCCATCCATAGGCTTGCTTTTGCTTGCTTCTTCAGAAATGTATCTGGCATATGTGGCTGATTGAGCGTGTGTCTGTCTAGTGGTGTGTTGTGTGTGTACGGTGTGTGTGTGTGTGTGTGTGTGTTGCTGTGTGGATGTGTGTTGTGTTGTGTGTGTGCTTCTTTACAGCTCGCGCCTGTGCCATGTCACCTTCAGGAGAGTGTGATAGGGGGAAATGGACTAGAAGATGGCCGGGGGCAATAAGTTTGTAGACTGAAGCCCTTTCTCTCTCTCTGTCTCTCTTTGGCCCCCAAAAGTCAGGTGAAGGGTGATTGGAAGGAAGGAGGGGATGGGGGTGGGGTGGGAGAGGGGGCTGAGTTACTCTCTTACGCTCTTTGTGTGTGTGTGTGTGTGGTGTGTGTGTGTGTGTGTGTGTGTGTGTGTGTGTGTGTGTTCGTGTATGTGTGTGTGTGTGTGTTATATATGTATGCCGCGTGTGTGTCTGTGTGTGTGAAATGCATATTACCATTTCTTTGAATAACTAAAAACAGGTTCTTCTTTATATCATAAAGTCACAAACTCTCTTCATCTAGCACCTCTCTCTCTCATCTCTCTCACCTCTCTCTCATCTCCTCATTCATTAATTACTGACAGCCCCTTCCTCCCCTCTTTCATCTTCCGGTGTCTGTTCCATGGACATCCAGAGAAACTAAGTACAAAAATTCCATGTTATTTACACCAAGTGATGGACTCCTGAACGAATCCTTTTTATCTACCAGTATGAAAAAAGTTCAATGGTGAGAAAAAAGTTCACTGCAAATGTCATTTAACTCTGTCAACACAAACCTAGTTTTTTAGAAATGCAACCCCCATGTGATGCGCTGCCATTATGGCCTGGTTTTTCATGCGATAATAACTTTCACTGGAAGCAACTTTTATGGAGAAGCTGTGATTTGGTTTTCTTGCTGGGTCACAATTTTTCCTCCCCGGTCCTCTCTAGATAGAGAGAATTCGATAAAGAGAGAATTCCAATAAAAAAATCCCCCCCTAACTATATGCATGCCTTTGTTTTTTGTATCACTGGTAAAAAAGCCATTTCACTGCTGCTTTGCAACAAACGCTGTGGTGGAAACTTCACATTCAGGTCCTTTGGGTTGGTTTGTTTTTTTTCTATTCGGACATAATAGACCCAATCTTCAGTTCACATGTGAGGTAAATTTCAATGTCGTGGTTCACAACCTCAAAATATTTAACCAAATCAAGGCCCCTTTCAATGAAATTGTAAACACTGTGATCATGCATGCAGTGGTGTTGTGAATGCATGCACGGTTTGAATTTTGTACTTTAATCCAATCACCATCCTAGTTTAATTGAACTATGGCACCATAAAGCAGATGGTATACGGATGACACCCAACGACATCATGTGTTGCTCATAAGACTGAAGGGTCCATCTGCTGCCATCAACTCTGTGAGGAGCCAGATAATCCCCCAACTTCTGAAGAAGAAACATGGGCTGATGATGCAGCTGGGTGAACCCCACATATATATATATATCAGACTGATTTTCAAGTCTCAAATTCAGATCATCTCTTCCTTCTTCTTTCTTTTGAGTGTCCCACCTTAATCGAGTTGCAGGATTCTGTGTGTATGACCGTTTTTTTTATTTCTCAGATTCCGAAAAGTTGGTGATGGGATTTTTACGTGTGTGCAAGATGTTGTGCGTGCGTTTCACACCTGAAACCTAGGTTTATAGCCTCATTCGAAGGACTTGCTTGGGGAACGGAGTCGGAACCAATGTTAACTCCGTGGGGAAAAATCCCCCTGTGCCTCTCAATAAATAAAAAATGATAATTTCATTCTTTTTTCTTCAATCCAACTCTAGCACAAAAATACTTCCTTGTTTAAGTTTTGCGAGTCTTGTGCCAGTACCGTCTGACGTAGTTAAACTTGGTATCTATGATAGAGGTACTTCATCTTTTGTTTTATACGATGATGATTGTCAGTTCTAACGATGCATGATCAGGATGCTAACTGGTGTAAGGGCGCATGAGGTGTACACGCTACTAATTATTATACATCATCAGTCAACTTACCATTTCTGTAAGAGTTGATTGTAGATATATCAGTTTCCTGAGTATTCTAACTGCTGGTTCTACAACTACTAAAAGATGTCGGCATGCCCATCACATTTTTTTTAAAACAAATATAAACAAAATTGCATACAAGGGGGACTACTCCAGTAACTTGGTAATATTACCGTTTCAAGTTTTAATTTTTATGTATTTACTGTGCAAATTACGCGTCTTTCTTTTGGCACATTTACAGCCATATGTGTTCAATAATTTACACACATCACCCTGTGAAGTTTGTCTGCCTTAACTGAGGCTTTTTTTTTTTTTTTTTTTTTTTTTTTTTTTTTTTTTCAATGCAAGAATATTTCAACGTTTTTCTGTGTTTAGATAAGGCACATATACCTTTTCAACGTAAATATTTACAAAGCAGCCGTTGGTCTTCCTCCCTCTGCAACACTCTTCTATCTTCGGTCTGTGAGCACATTGTCCTTCAAAAACCTCAGGCGAATAGGACGTGAATCTCCGTATCTACTGCTCTTATCCATGTTACATGTAATGTACACAATCACTACGCTGATTTCTTTTCTGGACAACAGCATGTGCATCTTCTTGCTGGCACCCACAAAATCTTCATAGAGTTCAGAACAACGCTGCTTGTCTTATCTTCAAATCTTCCACCGAACACGTGTCTCCACTTTTTTGTTCTCTTCAATGGCCGTATCTTAAACAAAATCAGTCTCACACTTTCAACTATCACATCTCTGGAACTGCTCCTTCGTACTGATCTGAGCTTAAGGTGAACACTCCAGCGTGTCACCGACACTCCGTATTCTGATGCTCGTGTTAAGAATCCCTGTGGTAAAGATATGGATTTATGGTCAAAGATTTTTGTGTTACCAAACCCTTTGGTAGGCACAAACTACATATAACTCTACGGTACTCTGAGTCATGACATTCGTCTGTCATGAATCCTAAAATTAAAGTCTGTACTGTGCCTGTGTCCATCCTAAGGAGCACCCGGAAATGTGTAAAAGCAAAAGGGAAAGGAAAAGAGTAACATGGTAATATAGAAGATAAATAAAGAAGACGATTCCAAAAGAATCCAGATGGCCACACAGTCAGACCAATAGGGGTAAGGAACTTCAAAGGAAACCACACTCCCAGGAAGTCTCAGGTGGAATGAAAAAATGGTTAAGGCCCTTCGAAGGATCAGCTTCATCCCAGATATGTATACATCTTCTTGCCCTCGAATTCAAAACTGGTGGAAAGAGGGGAACTCACATGATCTTGCATGCCCAATCTGCCAGGATAAGCAAGCCGCTGAACATGTTCTCAGTTCATGCAAAATATAGTGCTGATCTAACCAAAGAGAAGGTTCGTATGGAGGTACAACAAAGTGCATAAGGGGATTGTACATACAGCGTGTATTGCCTAGAAAACACTAGGCCACCAGAATTTCCGATAGCATGTTCTACCGAAGTGAACAGGGTAGGACTGGGGGCTCATATAGCAGGCTCGATATCTACCTGGATCTGGGGACGAAGCGAAATGGGTATCTATGAATATCAATTTAATAAAAAAAAACTTGTAAAAGTTTGTAAAGTGAGCCTTTCATACGTTTGGACAGCCTCCAAGCTCTTGAAATGTTTATTGTGGAGGCCCAAAGAGAGCAAGCATATACCACTACTGGTCCAACAAAGGCTTTCAGTCTCTGTCGTTTACTCCCTTTGCATTTATTTACAGAATCCTCAGAAAACCCAGGGTTCTGTTTGCTCTGTTGGTGACGGTGTGGATGTGGGGGGCTCCCAAGACATATTACCTGACAGGCTGATGCCAAGATGTGATGGTAGTGAACCCCTGAAGTGGTTGGCCATGACATTGCCAGGATGGGAGCTCATGTCCCAGCTATCTTCCCATGCCTCCAGCTTCTCGAGATCTTCTTGCAGCATGGCCTAGTTATTATTATTATTTTTTTATTTTTTTGTATTTTTTATTTTTTGTCAGATGAGGCAGATAGTGTCATCCGAAAAATGCCTTGCTCTGGAGTCAGTCTGGCCATGGAAAGATCATTTATGTAAAAGAAGAACAAAGCCAGATCAAGAACAGAACCCTCTCAAGAACTCCTGAATCCATCGATGATGACTGCTTCATGTGTCGGTCTTAAAGGAGAGCTTTCTCTCCAGGCATTGATCTCACCATTGATCGCTTAGAGTTATAGCTTGTGAGTCAGAAGGGTTGTGGTTAACCTTATAAGAAGCCTTTTGGAAATCAGATCAGAGTGAGCACAAGCTTAGCCACAAATGCTTGGAGAACTCTCAGGCTGATATTGTCTTGTCTGCATGTTTTGTGAGGGTTTAAATTGCAAAGTAGATTCCCACGCCCTCAACTGTGATGACAAGGTCATCTGGGGCGCCTTACGTTGGAGGTATATTGCATTTTGCAATGAATTCCTCTCTACTGAGACAGGCTGTTTCATCTTG
Source organism: Conus betulinus (assembly GCA_016801955.1). Taxonomy (NCBI): domain Eukaryota; kingdom Metazoa; phylum Mollusca; class Gastropoda; order Neogastropoda; family Conidae; genus Conus; species Conus betulinus. The sequence continues at coordinate 15,330 of JADBJO010011050.1, forward strand.
ATTCTTCTTGTTCTTGTTTTCTTGTTTCCTCGCCCTCCTGCTCCTTCTCCTCCTCCTCCTTTAACTCTGTGGAGAGTCTTTGGGTCGATAGTGTGCATGTATTAAGATCTGGTTTTCAGCAAATGTCCTTCCAGTCCACTTTGCAGTTTGTCATTGGCTCATTGCTTTGCTGCCTTCCCCCTGTCTCTCTCCTTCAACAGTTGCATGGATGACTGTTTTTGCAAAACCATTGGATCATGTTACATGGCCATACCAATGCAGGTCTTTCTTGATCGATGTCAATAGATCTTCACATGATCAAATGTGCTGTCTGATGGTTTGACGCCCCTTTTGACCGGCCATATGATCAAAATATCTGATATTTTGTATCTAGCAGTAACTGTCATTTACACGCCTTGCATTCTTCTTTCCAGATCTGCTTTAAGGGACTAAGATGGCAGCTATCTTATCCTCTTAATTGACAGAGGCTTATTCCGTGGAGACCTGTGAATGAGAGAGAGGCTTTTTGCCGTGATAGGGACCTTCTGTTCTCAAGCTTTTATAGTGTTCCTTCCTACTTTGTGCGATAAAACACAATCTTATTCTCTGATAATTTATGAGCAATGGGGTATTTCTTAGACTAGCAAGAAACAGATACACCCAAAGATGTCACACTGGGATCCACAGAAGTACCATTTCAAACCGCCAAAAAACCAACCAGCCAGGAGTAAATCCTGCACCCACCCATGGAAGCCTGCACTGCGTTGACATGGGGTGTGTAGGCATACACAGGGTATTCCATTAAGACATAAAGGGACATAAGTTCTCCTTGGCTAATGCCATTTTTAACGGCCACTGGACGTGACACTACAGAACGTTTAATGGAAGCATCCCCATGGATGTGTCTACCTGTATTTCATGACTACAGACAAATTCACTGGCCAAGCCAGACGCCACCGTCGAGCAAACTACTGCCTGCAACTTGCAGCTCCAGTTTTATTGCTCTTTCGTTCGCTGTCTGTTGAAAACATTCGAACTTCAGACATAGTTACGCTTTTTGTCACATAGTCTTTATGTGCCCCAATGAAGTGGATCCTGCATTGCAAGTCTTCCCCTCTGTTAACAGGATTTTTCCTGTGATCAGTGGGTCTTTCCTCACTGTCGCCTGGGACTTGCCCCAGAGTAGGACAAGGCATAGAGGAAAAAATGACACACTGAATCTCCATGGAAGCGCCCCTATGGGTTATACCCTGGCTTGGATTCTTCTTAACGGAATCCGCTGTGATTGACTTAAACGTAATCTTCTTGATTTGATTGAGGCTTTTTTTTTTTATTTTAAATCCCTGAGACCTTGTTGTGTGATTTAGAGAGTTTTTAAGTTTTCTCTGGAGACTGTTGCCAGAAGCTATTTTTGTAGTTTCGTCTTATCTACCTCTGTGAAACACACTATCTTGTTTGCAGTTTTATCCTGTGTGAGAGTCATCGGATTCTTTAAGACAAAGCTTATTTCAAACGTTGCGAAGTCGGCGCTTTTGTATATTGTCGAGTTCTTAACTTTGACGAAAGAGAGGAAGAGAGAAAAGATGGAGCGGAATCTGGTCTACTACGCTTTTAAGACATTTGTTTTGTAAAGTGTAACTTTGTGTGACAGTATGAAAACAAAAAATTTTAACGTCGAAGCAGGAATTATGTATGGAGGGGACAAATGAGGGCAGGGACTAGGAGGAGGGCGGCAAAAAGACGAACTTTGGCGGAAGTCAGGGACAGAACTCCAACCTATTTCCGAATTACTCTCTTACTGTTTGTTTGTGCTCGACGTCTAATCTGCATGCATGTGGACATAAGCATCATCAAACATGGGTAAACAAAGAAAAAAAAACCAGCAAAACACCCACGCCGTTTCCCAGATCAAGGTCAAGAGACGGGACCGTGTACAAGTCGTAAAAAAGAAGAAGGAAAAGGTATGTGATCTAGTTGTTCCGTTCAGGCACCTTTTTGGATTTCTGTGACTGTGACCGCCTGGAACAGTGGAATGTGGAAGGCACCAACCACGAACTTTGGGGTAAATTCATAGGATAGGAAGAGATATTATATTGATTGAGGATTGTGGAGGAGAGCTCAACTGTTAAGTATGAAATAGACAAATACTTAAGTAATTTCTCCCCATTGATTGTAAATTTTGGTCACTTAAAAACATATTTGACGTATAAGGGATGTATGGTGTCACAGGACAGCAATAACATCACACATACCCCCCCTACTTTACAGACCACTCACATCACATAACCCCCCTGTCAGATTTAATTAACTACCCAACAAAACTATACCGTGGATAATGCCTTGTGTGAACACTTTAACTTCTTAACTGTTTTTAGTAGTCTGAAAATTGTTGACCTTTTGACTACTGTTTGATATTGACCGACACGAACAACGAGAACCCGGGGTGTTCTCGCCAGCAACGCAGAAGGCATCTGACTTGCCATGCGTTTTATTAGAAATTTTTTGTCAGATATTACTGTGCATTTTTTAAATCTGGACTTGACGTCTTGACTAAAAATTACAAGCCGCAAATTTCCGTGTGTACAACGGAGCTTTTGTAAATAGTTTTGCGCAGGACCTCAAAACCCAGCACACTTTTTTTGATCATGTCCAACCATATTATGTCTCCCTTCCCGGGTGCAACGACACCTGGCAATCTGGGCTCTACATAATTTGTGGGAAAGTAACACGGATTCGCAATAACTCTTACGATACGTGTGTGACTCAGAGCCCTTACACTTACGATATGAGTGAGCTAACACTGTCGCGGGGGTGTATGCATAGTTCCAGTTTCATTTTTGTGTTTTTTAAATATGGTTGTTTTGACCTGTCTGCTTGCTTCCCAACTTCTTTGGAATTGACCCATGTTGGTGTTTTGAATTCGTTTTGACAGATTTTTTTTGTTTTACAACGGAATTTTTGTCCGGCCCTCTGATGTTTTTGTTTTCAGTATTAGTCTAGGGGTGAATGTCACAGGACCACGTGAAATTGTGCTAGTGATTTCGGACCCACTGTATTATGTTTTGGCTAAGTCTTTTAGTGGAAAGGGAAGAACGTGACGGTTACTGATTCAATACACAACACCATTTGAACCGGAATTCTTTAGCACATCAGCCTTTTCCTGCCGTGTGGTTCCCCCCCCCAGCCCCAAGCCGCCTCTCCTTTCTGTCTTATCATACCTGTCTGTGGAGACATTTGAGCCCTTATCCTGGTTACTCCATCGCCGAAGGATTGTCTCGCACTTGGGTTCTTGGTTTTTGCATGAGGTCGTGACTAAATGTTTGGATCTTCGACCGGCTTTTGTTCTGTTTGGTGTTTTCTTATTTTTGGTGTTTTTCGTCATATTGTCGATCCTCGTCTTAGGTAAAGTAGTGTACCTAGTAACTCTCCTTGGTTCAGCCCAACCTTCACTTCTGAGTTTCCCGTTCGACCGTCGAAGCGTCGCTTTTTAGATCAGCGCTGAGCCGGTCAGTCGGTCTGAACCCCCATTAGATCGTTAGTATTTAGCTTTTTTGACCCTTGCAGAAGAATTTTGTTGTGTTGATCCTTGTCGTGCACTCGGTCTTTGTGGGTATTTTTAGCTCTGACAAATTTCCGCTCTCGCGTCTCGTGTTGCGATGTTTACATTTTGGAGTCTTGAGGGGTGTCTTCCCACACTCACAGCAAGACGCTGGACACGTCGGGTGCTCTTCACTGTCGCAGTCTAGAGGGGGTGTGTATAGTTGATAACTATGGGAGTCCAGGTGTTTCCTTTCGCCCTTACACGTTAGCCCCCCCCATCACTTCCACACACAATCTGTAGTTATCGTATGTGAGACCCTCCTCATTATACATGTAGTTCATCGTTCTGAACTACGAAATACGGTCAGTGCCTCGAATGGCCTAGCCCTTGTAATTTCCATTTTTTTATGTCAGGTTTATTGATGGCCCCAGTTCCTCCACAGTCTCACTGTTTCTATCTTAAATGCGCTTTGTTTTTCACACCCAACCACACACACACACACACACACACACACACTCACACAAAATACATACTATTTACATATGAATTACGTTCGAGTTTCTCTAGTGTTGTAGTTGTCTTCTTCTCTCTCTTCTTTCCTCGAGCTCTCTCTCTCCTCTCTCTTTCGGTCTCGCGCGCTTCCCCCCCCCCCCAAGCTCCAAACCACCACCCTTCGCCCCCCCCCTTTCTCCCACCCTCTTTTTCCCTTTCCTACTGACGGTTCTCTTATTGCCCCCAATAGCGTCTGTTGTCCGTCATTTCCCTCCCCCCCCCCACCCCCCCTCCCTCTTTCCCCCTTTTCCCCCCCTTTTTTACCCCCTCCCCCCCCATTCACACCCCCCTTTTTTTTTCCCCCCCCCCCCCCCCCCCCCCCTCCCACTCCCTTAATGCCTGAAGGTCGATCACACACAGGACCCAGCAGCTACCCCGTATTTTCTGTTGAAAGAAACTAACGAACGACGTCTTCTTATTCTCACCACGAAGCTCTGACTTAGTTCCTCTAAACAAAATTGATAGAGCACAATACTCTTCCATTACGCACAGTCAGGAACAGCCCAGAGAACCGTGGACACATCAATGCAAGGTCCAAGCACACTGCCTTTCAACCAACACAACAATGCATTTTTTGCCTGCTTAGGTTTCCGACAGGACGAGACACAACGCGTGAAACCCCAAAACATAACTGCAAAAGTCACGTAAGCTTTGAAGCAATCTGAAACGATTCAAAGCTAAGGCGAGTCTGTTAATTTTGTTATTTGTTGGTTTTGTCACTCTGAGGGCCGGGAAGATTCCACTACGAGGTCGAAACGCGGTTGGCGTGTTGTTTGCTGTGATCATTTGCCCACGTTTCTCGGCCGCGGATTTCGCGGAATTTATTTAAGATTTGTTTTAGATTTCGAGCTGCAGTTCGTTCACTGAGCATATTTGGGATTTTTTTTTTTTAGAGCACGTTGTATTTATGAACCCATTCCATATAATCCTCTAGATTAGATAATGCTGGGAAAAACAGCCGATCAGCCATTGCTTACCATCACATCGCAGCTGGTAGTAATGAGGAGCCTCCAGGCCCCAATCCAGGACACGACGAGACATAGTCATGCCTTCCACGTGACTGCTCTGTCGAACATACCCAGACGCTACTGTATGGCACATGTTCCGCTAGGCGCGTTGTTTGCCAGAGAAACCTGGTCCAGCTCCGTGGCCTGACCCCACTTCAGAACGATTTCGGGCCACAGACCCCAAGCTCGAGTTCCGTTGATTTGCTATGATTTGGTTTTTTTTTTGGTATGTAGTGGTTGTGTCAGTTGAGAAGAAGATGATTTTTGATTTTCTTTCTTTGGCCGCTTGTTATACCTCTTTTCACACGGTCAGTTTAGTGTGCCCCCCCACCCCTCCCACTATCCCCATGGTATTATGTAAATCCCTCTTATAAGTGCCGAGGAATAGGTGTGAGCTGTTTGTGGCACTGTGGGAGGGAGGTTCGGAATGGATGAAGGTGAACCTTCAGAAATGCTGCCCCAGTCGGTGTATTCTCCATTTAATTCTCTGTGGGATGTTCGCCGCCACCTGCAGCAGCCTGCCCTAGTTGCCCTCCCATGCTGTGTGTCCCATGAGACGTTGTTATTGATCTAGGTCATCCCGGGTGCGCTTCTATTTATCATTTATGGAACGTATTATCTTGTTCATTTTTTTTTTTCTCCTCTGTGTCATTCGGAGCTAAAAGTTCTACAGGGTTATCTCTTAGTGGTGACTTCGATTCCCACGCGCCTGCTGTACTCCTTTTTTTTAAGTTGTGCCTTGTGGGCGGTTGTTTCCACTTGGGTGTTGGACTGATGTGTGTTCCTATGTCGTGGTGACCTTTGCTGATTGGGCTTTCAGATATCTATGACTAGTGTCTTGGCCGTTCTCCCCTTTTTCCCCCCTCCTGCCCCCCCACCAGTGTGGATTTGTGTTTTATGCTCGGTTTTTTTTTTTCCTTGTGGACCTGTTTTTCATGTGGAGACGTTGAGGACATCGTACGCGTTGACAGGTGGCCTGGAGGACGGATCTAGGTTTGACCAGTGGAGATACGCGGACAGTCCGCCAGCTAGTTTCCGTTTGGTTCCCCCATCCGTTTGTGCTTTCCTTCGGTATCCTTCCGTTTGTTTTTGGTTGTTTTGTTTTGTTTCTTCATGGCCCAGTATGCAACGTCGATGCCCATGTGTTGGGGCTCTTTTTCTGTCAGGTGTCACGTGGTGGCCTATAGACTGCATTCTTAACAGCGTGACAACCAGCTGTGGAACTCTGTTGAGCCATTTTGCTTCTTTGTGCACATCAGTGCTCATTCTGCCCTGAATCGTCCTTTTTGACATTAGTTAAGGTAGCAGATTATGAATTCTGCGTGTCACCCTGCTGGCATCTGCCAGTGATAATAGTTTAGTCTTTTAGCAATTGTTGCGGTCGGTTCTTCCCGAGGATGGGCCCTGTTTCACAGTTAAGGCTTTATTTTTGGAGCTGCATTTCCCGTCCCGGGATGTTTCTGTTGCGATTTGTTGTATTGGTCATTTGTTATATGGTCGTCTGAATACCTCTGGACAGCTGCGTAATGCAATTCTTACCCTTTTTTATCCCCCACCACCTGACACTGTGCGCACCTTTGTCTTCATTTTAGGTTGTTTAACGCTTGGGCCACGCTGTTCACGTTCAGAATCTTTTTGGTCTTCATCTGACTTAACAAGTTCTAGGGTCAAGCTCTCCATTTCATAGGACAAGAAGAATACACAGCCTCACAAGGACCGAAGAAAGAGAGTTGGTCATACGGTCTACGGCAACCCGACGAATAATCAGACTGTACCCGATTCTCGATCGAATTTAAAGACCCGAGAAGGAAGCCCTATTGGGGGAGGTCGAGGTCATCCAGACTCTGACAGCGTTTTTTGGGACACGGGTTTTCAGCACATATTGTCCGCAATTCACCTCGCCTGTCAGTAAAGAGGACAAAGACTCCCCGCCCTGATTGCAAAACCTCTTGAACAAAAAACTGCTGATGGCTCTGGTTGTGCGTTCGTTGCTGTCTCATTATTTTACTCCTTTTTCACTTTTTGTTTCTCTTTACAACAGTTCTCCATTTAACAATCTTGCTTCATAATTTTTATTTTTAGATGCATGCTAAACACGAGCCAGCTCACAGTAAACGTAAACAAATTTTCCTTTATTTTACCCTTTTTTCAGGGTAAAGAGCAAGTGCCAACAAAGCGGATGGCATTGGAACAAGCTTCTTTTATCTTCTAAACCAAATAATCCTGTCCAACAACGATGGCATGGTGGACAGCCTGTTTATGCATCTAAACAATAATCCTGTCCACAAGCGAATGGCATGTTGAACAGCTTCTTTATCGTCTAACCCAATAATCCTTTCCCACAGTAGTGCCAAGGATGTGGCACATCACCTCCCATACTTTGTCCGTTTTTGTGTTGATACTGATACTATGCCAACGTTTGTTAAAGAGACTCAACATAGTGATTTTTTGCCTTTACGTTTTTTTTTTTTTTTTTTTTACCTTGCAGTTTTGTTCAGGACACCATTGAACTGATGCCTTCTGAGACCTTAGACTGATAAAAACAAAGCCAGACAGAAGTCATTTTGACATTAGACAGCCCACACAGCAACATTACAGAAGTCGTGGATGGAGGTTGACAGACGCATCACACATTCACACTTTTTGACAGACCGTAGTTCATGAACAGCAGCATCACACAATCACATTAACAGAACGGCCTGACAGACATCGCCATTGCCCATCAACAGACAGACAGTCATGACAGACAGCATCACACATCACATTAACAGACAGTCGTGAACAGACCATCACACTTGTTTTTTGTTCACACCTGTACACAGGACCGCACGTGACAGACAAGAACATTGCACATCACCTATTCTTCCCCCCTACACAGGAATCATGACAGATTTTTCAAGCCCCCCCATTCGCAATCCATACGCATTTTTAACAGAAGTCATGCACCCAGAACCCCCAGTCTATCACAAGTCCCGACCACATTAACAAAGATAGCGCTATATGACTCTTTCTTGCCCCCCTACAGCAACCCCCCTCCGCGCGACCACATCCACTTATTTTTCTAAGCTGGAGTTTCCCCGTCGCTGACCAGATTCGCATTGCACATCACATTAACAGAAGTCATGACAGACAAGCATTGCACAGCACATTCAACAGAAGTCACAACCGATTGACTTTTTTACGCACATCACCAATCAAAAATTTGAGACCGTAATGTGCTGAACACCACAGCACAAGCACTCTCCATCTCGACACTTAACAAAGTTCTATGAGCAGACAACTTGGCCATTCCATAGACACCTAACAGAAGTCATGGACAGACTGCTAGCATTGCCATCACATTAACCTAAGCATGTGAACCGACAGCATAATTGCCCATCACAAATTCAATTTAACAGAAGTCGTGACAAACAGAAAAAACAGACACTCCTCACACATCACATTTAACAGACGTCGTGACAGCTCTCGACAGCTCCCTAACACAATCCAGTTAACAGCAATCAATGACAAGAACAGCATTGCCACATCTACTCAGAACAGAATCCATGACAGACACGCATCAACACCCATCACATTAACAGAAGTCATGACAGACAGCATTGCACATCCACATTAACAGAAGTCACCGACAGCAGCATTGCACATCACTTAACAGAAGTCATGACAGACAGCATCACACATCACATTAACAGAAGTAGTGACAGACAGCATTGTCACATCACATAAACAGAAGGTCATGCAAGACAGCATCAAACATCACATTAACAGAAGTCATGACAGACAGCATTCCCACATCACACTTAACAGAAGTCGTGACAGACAGCATCCAACATCACAGTAACAGACGGTCGGGACAGACAGCAGTGCACATCAGAAACAGAAGTCATGACCGCATGGCACATCATTAACACAGTCACACAGACAGCATTCCACAATCATTGACAGAACGACAGACAGCATCGCAACACTCCCACATGACCGAAGTCAGACAGACCAGCCACGCACATCACATTAACCAGAAGTCATGACAGAACCGCATGACACACACATTAACAGAAGTCAAGAAAGACAGCAATCGCACATCACATTCACAGCGAAGTCATCACAGCATGGACAGTAACAGACGCGGTGATCCACCTGAACTGAAAGTCATGACAGACAGCATCATCACATGTACACAGAAGTCGTGACAGACCAGCCACACATCACATAAACAGAAGTCAGTGCCAGACTGATGCCACAGTAGACAGAAGTCATGAGCAGACAGCATCCCACAGTCACCTTAAACAGAAGTCATGACAGACAGCCAGGCATCCACATTATCAGAAGTGATCGACAGAAGTCACACCGCTCAACATTAACAGACGTCATGACCGCACTATCATTCAACCAGATGACCCGAAGTCGTGACAGACAGACAATTGCACAATCACCTTAACCGAAGTCCTGACAGACACATTCCCACATCACATGCACAGACATCGTGACAGACACATGTCCCCGTCCACTTCCAGAATCGGACAGAACAGCATCCCACCTCACATTCCCGTGCGCAAGTCCGGTAGACAGCAATCCACATCACACACAGAAGAACAGACCAGACAAACTCACTACATCACATTAACAGAAGTCATCACCGACAGATAACACTCATCACATGACAGACGTCACAGATCCAGCATCGCCCATCATAACAGAAGTCGTTAGACAGATTTAGCATCACACATCACACGAGACAGGTACTGACCGACAGCACCCCCATCACATTAACCCAGAGTGGGACAGGACAGCGGGGGCCCATCAATTAGGGAAGTCATGACAGCCCAGCAAAAATCAACAATCACAAGTCGTAACAGCCGCCACAGCCACAACATTCAGTCACATCACAAACAGATTAACATGACTGTTCAGCCGTGACACTCAGTGTGACAGAATCATGACAGTATACCATCAGACTCCCAGCCAGAAGTCCATTACAGACAGCATCACACACACCTTGCCAGCCGTTGTGAGACAGATCACATCAACATCACACCTCTCTTGGAACAGACGTCATGCCGCTCACAGGGACCCAGCACATCACACGTCACACAACACATATAACATCACACCACATCACTGTAACAGATAACATCACACACTTCACATTAAAGAACTTGACAAACATCACACATCCACATTAACAGATAACATCAACACACCAACACACAGTCATTAACAGATAACATCACACATCACATTAACAGATTACAACACACATCACATCACATGAACAGACAACAGATACACCGCACACAGATAGAGATAACATCACACGCCATGAATTAACATATAAACCATCACACATCACATTAACAGATAACATCACACATCACATTAAACAGATACATCACACATACAGATAACAGATAGATCACATCACATTACATGAACAGCACATTAACATCACACATCACTTTAACATCATACATCTACATAACATGCACGATTACAGTCACATCCAAAAATATAACATCACATTCAAATCAGACAGGATAACATCACACATCACCATTAACAATACACCACATCACACCATTCACATTCACTTAATAACACCAACTCCACATCACACACAGTAGACAGATAACTCATCACATTGACAGATTACAGAACTGATTATGTCGATAATATTACTATAACCATAGTACAGATACCACATATCCATCGACCGATCCCAACATTAAGATGACATCATAATACATTGTAATAGCATGGATCACACACCTACATCCTGTCACATTAACACACACTAGCAACACACACACACCACACACACACATATATATTAGTATATATATATATATAGATATCTATATAATATATATATATAATATATATATATATATATATATAACGTGACACATCGCATTAAACATCACACATCACATTAACAGATATCATGACACATCACATTAAACAGATAACATCACACATCACATAGACAGATAACAGCATACGTCACATTAACAGATATCGTGACACATCACACGCAGATAACATCACACATCACATTAACATTATATCCGTGACACATCAAATTTTAACAGATAACATCTCACATTGAGAAGAATCCTGATCTGGACTGGTGTGTTTATCCCCTACCTGTTTTTTTCTTTTTTTTCTTTTTTTTTCCAGAGATTCCAGTGTATCTTTTGTCAACGTACATGTAAACTGAGGGCCAGACGACCTGCAGTTTAAGCATATAAAAATGTTTTTTTAAGCATGTTAAACTTACCTATAAGTTATAACGTTATATCCACATTAAAGTGTTGTTGAAACATTACCTTTGTACTATATTCATTTTCCTTCTCTCCCTCATATTGTGTGTGTGTGTGGGTGTGTGTGTGGTGTGTGTGTGTGTGTGTGTGTGTGATCGTATCGCGCATGCATGTGGGGGTGTGTGTGTGTGTGTGTGTGTGTGTGTGTGTGTGTGTGGGTGTGCATTTTTCATGTGTGTGTGTGTGTATGTGCAAGCATTTATTTTTTGCATGCACTTCTATGCGTGGTAGGGGCATGCATGTGTTTTATATATGACTGTGGTGTGTTTGCGATGTGTGCCGTCTTCCTTGAGCATGCAAGGGTGTTTGTTGTCATTCTTGTATATATATTATATTATATATATACTATAATATATATATATATATATATATATTTACCCTTTATATGCCATGTGTGTTGTGTGTGTGTGCTGTGTGTGGGTGGGTGTGTATGTAGGTATGGGTTTGGTTGACATTTGGGCAGTCCATGTATTACAATTTTTAAACCTGTTCATTTACACGTCACTGGTGGAATTATCTTTTTAATTATTTTCACCCCCAGGTGTGTAGTTTGCATTGAGAATTAAATCCCTGTGGTGTCAGTGTAATTATGAACCTTTTTTGTGTGTGTGTGCACTTTCCTGGCGTTAACAGGACAACACTGGTGACCTGTCTGCTGTGTGACACACACCTTGCTTTGTGCTGTGGCAGAAAGGAGAGAAGGAGCTGAGGAAGGCCCTGGAAAACGCCGGAGGGAAAAACGCGCCAGGAGACTGGCAAGAAGGTGCGTTACCTGTCACAGTTTTTGTCTCCCTTGAATAATGACCCAGGTCACACACATGTACACACACAGATACACACACACACACACACACACACACACACACACACACACACACACACACACACACACACACACCACACACGTACCACACCACACACACACACACACACACACACACACACACACACACACACACACACACACACGTACACCACACACACACACACACACACACACACACGCACACACACACACACACACACACACACACACTTCTCACACACACACACACACACACACACTCTCTCTCTCTCTCTCTCTCTCTCTCTCTCTCTCTCTCTCTCTCTCTCTCTCACTCCCATGCACACACAAACACTTTGTGCAGTGTATGTGAATATGCATAGTCCCTGTATACACACACACACACACCACACACACACACACACACACACACACACCACACACACATGGGCACAAACACACATGATCTGACACACACATATGCACACATGTGCACACATACTCTCACACACATGCTCTCTCTCTCTCTCTCTCTCTCTCTCTCTCTCTCTCTCTCTCTCTCTCTTTTGTTTCTCACTCACTCAGAGTAACACACACACACACAAACACAACACACACACACACACACACACACACACACACACACACACACACACACACACACATACAAACCACATGCACGCACTTATGCAAACATGCATGCTCTTGCTTACACTATCACATAGGAATCACATGTACAGTTTAGCTGTTGGATGCAGACTGTGTATAATAATGAAATCAGCACAGAGAAAGGTAAGGTGGTCATTGCAATATACATGCATTTCAACTGACATTACTGTATGTGGGTGCAGTAAGCTAAAGCAGCCATGCCGCATGCAGAAATCTTACCTAACTGTATACATGAGCATTTTTCAGCATGTACACAAACATGGGTACTGCTGTGTTTGAATTTTCTTCTGAATCTTGTTTTGTGTGTCCCAGGAAGCGAAGGAGAGAAAACGCAAGGAGCAGATGGGTTGGGACCAGGAATACATGGTAAGAATGTCAGGCTGTTTTCTCCTTCCTATGTGACCTCCCTCTCCTTCATTGTGAACATTTTTTTCAAGTTAACCCATGTGTGACCCGATTCCCTAAAACAAGTTCAACTTTGGTGAGAGCTGCCTTGAAGAAAGCATAGAAAAACCAGTGCACACATTAAAGATAGTGATCCGAACATCCCACCCCACAGTGACAATGTGCACATGATATTTTGAAGGAAGTTGTAAATGGGAGATAAGATAAGCACAAAAAGCACATTCCTTATTGGACATATTTGGACTCGCCAAGGGATTTGAACCATATTTGCAATTTAAAGTTACCTCGTAAGCTGGCTAGTGGAGTGGCCATCTTGCTGCGAGTTAACTCGCAAATTGTGGAATGAGTTAAGAGTTTGTGGTATTGTGTGCGTCATATCGATTGAACTGATCTGTGATGCTGAAGTCCATCTATGGAGTTTTCTGTTGACTGAAAGCCTCCTGTGATAAACTAAGTGAACACAGTGCCCTGTAGATGTAAGGTCTGTTGGTTTTAACAGTTCTGAGCATGTGGACTCTGGATGATTTCTCTTTTGTTCTTGTGTTTGGGCTTTCTCGTGACCCCTGTGACCTCTGACCTTTTGTTGGCGGCTGTGACAGGGCTACACCAACGTGGACAACCCATTTGGGGACGAGCATCTGCTGGACACCTTTGTGTGGTCCAAGAAGATGGAGAAGGAGGGCAAGAAGCACCTGACCACCGAGGAGATCCAGAAACAGCAGAAGGTCAAGATGCGAGAGAACAAAGTAAGTGGAGAGTTGCCTTCCTTGCTCTGGCTGCTATCAGTTACTGTCCCTAATACTGTCTGCTATCAGAGTCACCACCCCTTGTCATGTCTGCTATCAGAGTTACCGTCCCAATTACTGTCTGCTTTCAGAATGACAGTCCAGATGAGGTAATGTAGAGACAGATGGGTGGAAATTTTGTTGAGGATGAATAGGCTGACTTGCCCTGACAGCTTCTTTCATCCTTATTACCAACATGACATTTGGTTGACTACTGCAATGTCCAGTTTACAGGATGAAATATTCAAAATGTGCAATAACGCCACCGTGAAAGTCATCCTAACAAAAGGGAACATATTTGCATGTCTGAGAACTGACCGTGAGCTGAGCTGACCTTTTCCCAGTGGGTGGTGTGTTTCCACAGAACATGGCAAAGCCGAAACAAGGCTTGAAAGTACAACACTCAAGTCAGTGTCCAGCCCAGGGTTTCCTGAGCACTGCTGATTCCACATTTGAACTCTCAATTTTAATTCCTTGGTCTGTACACACCTGGTGTGTGTTTCAACAGACTGGGGATGGAATGTGTCTGACTTGACCATGTCAGTGATGATGATGAAAGGGAGGGCTGACGTGGGTGGCCGTCAGTGCCAGGAAAAGAGGACATGCTCACTGGGTTCAAAGCAGTGTGTAGTGCTGAGGTCAGGTCTTGCAGGAGCATTCACACACACACACATGGATAGATAGATAGATAGACAGACAGACAGATAGATTCGCATAGATAGATAGATATGGATAGGTAGATAGACAGATAGATAGATCAATAGATAGATAGGTACGCATATATAGATAGATATAGATAGATGATAGATCAATATATAGATACGTATACAGATAGATATAGATAGATAAAGCTAGCTAGCCAGCTTGGTAGAAAGATAGATATGCATATATATATATAGATAGATATAGATAGATATAGCTAGCTAGCTAACCAGCTCGGTAGAAAGATAGATATGCATATATAGATAGATATAGATAAATATAGCTAGCGAGCTAGCCAGCTTGATAGAAAGATAAATATGCATGTGTAGATAGATAGAGATATAACTAGCTAGCTAGCCAGTTAGCCAGCTAGCTAGCTAGCCAGCTAGACAGATAGAGAGATAGATATAGACATTAGGTCGTCCAGGCCCACATGTTTCAAGCAAAGGCATGCAATATCCATAGGATGCCACGGCCTCAAAGAAAAAATTACGTGAAGACCAGAAAATGGAATGTTTCTTTTAGCTTTTTTTTTTTTTTTTTTTTTTTCTTTTTTTTTAAGAAAACATATTTAAAACTGTTGTAAGGTGATGATTCCTGTGGTCTTCTAACCTTGAGTAATTCAACTGTGGCTTAAACTTGATATTCAACTGAATGAAGAGAGTATATACTTTGTACTTCCTTGTTTTTTGTTTTTTTTTTGTTTCTGTTGGGATGTGTCAAAAGAGGAGCTGGACATTGAGCATGTATCGAATGTTCATTTAAAGATTTTTCCCTTGTCTTAAGATTACCCATGTTACACATGGCACGTGGTTACAAATTAGTGTACTTAGACTCTTGTCAATTATGGGGGAGTGGATTTGTTTTTTTTTATCAGGATCATACAGTTATAGTATAGTGTACACAGACACTTGTCAGGTATAGGGGCAGTGGTTGGTTCTGTCTGGATCGTACAGTTATATTATAGTGTACACAGAGGCAGTTGGTTCGTTTCTGTCAGGATTACACAGTTATAGTATAGTGTACACAGACACTTGTCAGACATAGGGCAGTGGATTGGTTCTGTCAGGATCACGCAATATAGTATAGTGTACACAGAGGCAGTTGATTCGGTTCTGTCAGGATCACAGTTATAGTATAGTGTACACAGAGGCAGTTAGTTCGGTTCTGTCAGGATTACACAGTTATAGTATAGTGTACACAGACACTTGTCAGACATAGGGCAGTGGATTGGTTCTGTCAGGATCATGCAATATAGTATAGTGTACACAGAGGCAGTTGATTCGGTTCTGTCAGGATCACAGTTATAGTATAGTGTACACAGAGGCAGTTGGTTCGGTTCTGTCAGGATCACAGTTATAGTATAGTGTACACAGACACTAGCCAGGTAGAGGGCAGTGGGTTGGTTCTGTCAGGATCGTACAGTTATATTATAGCGTACACAAACACTTGTCGGGTGTAGGGCAGGGGGTTCGGTTCTTTCAAGTTCGGACAGTTATAGTACAGTGTACATAGGCTCTTGTCAATTATAGGACAGTGGGTTCGATTCTGCCAGTGTCCCACACTTACAGACATTTGTGTGTGGCATTTCACTGTTCAGCATTTTTCTTTGATTATTATGGAGCTGTTGGTTGCTGAGAAAGATAAAAATCATGTTTTACTTAGTCCTGATGATATCTCACATGTTTGTGTGTGTGTGTGTGAGAGAGAGAGTGAGAGAGATTGTAAGGGGAAGTAACTAGAGAGCAAGCAAGCGAACAACTTGCCCGCTGAATGGTGTGGTATAATTTCTCCATTCCTTTGTCATCAGGTGGAACTGGAGAAGGTGAAGAAGAGGAGGTTGGAACGAGAGAAAAGGAACGTGAAGAGCGAGAAAATGAGAGGGTCAGTATGAACTTCATGAGGCTTGTACAATTCCCTTCACCGTGTGGGGGTTGTGGCATTGGTGATGCCTGCAAACTGGCAGTGATGGTAAATGAGAGTGGTGAAAATGATCATGATGATAGTGATGGTTGCTATCAAAATCTTTTACCAGGCAAGGAAAGAAAACATGTGGTGCAGTGGGTAATGAATCTTCTACAGGTAAGAACCAATTAACCCTCTTGACCATCGAGCGCCCGCTAGCGCCCGGCCGGAAATCACACAGCCAAAAAACGCTGAGCGCCCGCCAGCGCCCGGTAAAACATGTGGCAACAATGGGCACCGCCATGTTTCTCGTAGAAAAGGAAGTCTTGGGAGAACGTGACTTCCTTCTTCCTGTAGCCATTTACTTCCGTTTGCAAAAAACCGCGAGTCGATACGTCGATACGCCGTGGTTCTCGAGTTTCGAATTTTTTAAGTTTTGAGGTCGAAATGCTGTTTTTCACTGTGGCTAACCTTGAGTTCTGCCATTCTATAATGAGATTTAGTGATGGAGATACTGTGTTTTTTGTAGGATTTACGGCATAAGACTTAGTGAAAGTGCTGGGTAATGAAGCTTAGAGTGACCTAGATTTCGACTGGGATGAAGTTCCAGGTATGATGAACAACAATTCGGAAGAAAGTTCTGAAGAAGATTTTTTTTTTAATTTCCTGAGTAAATGGCTCATGTGACATTCTTCAAACTTACGATATAGCAACATATATATTTGTAGGAATTTTAAAAATTATTTTCATTTCGTTATTTTCTTTCCTCTCTTTTAAATTAATTTTTTAATTTGGTAACCATGTTCAAATTACGGAGTTACTTACCTTGCCGACGGTTTTCGGTGTAACTAAGCTCAGATAAGTGCATACTGAAGAGGGTTAAAGTCCTAGGTGAAGGGCTCGTGCCTTGAGTAGGTTGGATTTTTTTTTTTTTTTTTGTATCCTGCCCTCTGATATTCCTCACTCCACTCCAGGTAGCAGTTAGCACAGCAGTCTGGGTGCTAGTAGTATTTTAGATGAGATGCTAAGCTGATGTTGCTTACGTACCATGTGAACAGCAAATGTGTGGGTAAAAAGCACCCATGTCGACATGAGATTTGTTGCTGGCAGAATTGTTGAAGAAAAAATCCACTCTAACTGGGCAGACAAAACCCTTTCACTCGTGCTGAAAGGGTGGAGAGGAGAGGGGAGTGAAAGTGCTGTACAATTTACATGTCCATGAATGTAAAAAAGAAATGCAAGATTGCAGTACAGATAAGAAATGCAATACGGTTAAAGATCAACGTGGTCAAACGATACAAAAACAAAAGAAACAATATAAAAAAAAAAAAAAATACATATAAAAAAAAAAATGAAATGCAGTCAATAGAAATACAACACAGTATAATGCAGTGAATACAAGAAATACAGAATGATTAAAAATAGTATAATACAGTGCAAATGTGATAAGTGCAGCTCGGAAATATAATGTGACATTATGTGTTAAATGATTAAAAATAGTATAATACAGTGCAAATGTGATAAGTACAGCTCGGAAATATAATGTGACGTTATGTGTTAAAACTCTAAAGGTCACAGTTTAACTCAGTACATAGAAATACAATACATGGCAATGTTGTACAATAGAAAGCAGGACAGTATACTAAAATATGGCATAGAATTAAAAAAAAAAAAACTCTCACACAAAAAACAGTGCATTGCAGTGTAGTACAGAACAGTACACAGCAAAAGACATTCACTGTTTACATAACATTCTGTACAGTGACAGCAAAAGACATTTCACCACCATAACATTCTGTACAGCAGCGATGGTATCACAGAGCAGTGAAGCAGGGTGTACTGGATAGAGAGTGGATGACTCGCCACCACAAAAACTGCACAATGCAGTGATGGTCTGGGTGAGCAGTGGTATCACAGAGCAATGAAGCACTTTTTACAGGAGAGCAATGAAGCAGGGTTTACAGGAGAGCAATGAAAGCAGGGTTTACAGGAGAGCAATGAAGCAGTTTTTACAGGAGAGCAATGAAGCAGGGTGCACAGGAGAGCAATGAAGCAGGGTGTACAGGAGAGCAATGAAGCAGGGTTACAGGAGAGCAATGAAGCAGGGTTTACAGGGAGAACAATAAATCAGGGTTTACAGGAGAACAATGGAGCAGGGTTTACAGGAGAGCAGTGAAGCAGGGTTTACCTGAGAGCAGTGAAGCAGGGTTTACAGGAGACCAATGGAGCAGAGTTTACAGGAGAGCAATGGAGCAGGGTTTACAGGAGAGCAATGAAGCAGGGTTTACAGGAGAGCCGTGAAGCAGGGTTTACAGGAGAGCAATGAACTTTTATGAAGCAGGGTTTACAGGAGAGCAATGGAGCAGGGTTTACAGGAGAGCAATGAGGCAGGGTGTACAGGAGAGCAATGAAGCAGGGTTTACAGGAGAGCAATGAAGCAGGGTTTACAGGAGAGCAGTGAGGCAGGGTTTACAGGAGAGCAATGAAGCAGGGTTTACAGGAGAGCAATGAAGTAGGTTTACAGGAGAGCAATGAAGCAGGGTGTACAGGAGAGCAATGAAGCAGGGTTTACAGGAGAGCAATGAAGCAGGGTTTACAGGAGAGCAATGGAGCAGGGTGTACAGGAGAGCAATGGAGCAGGGTTTACCTGAGAGCAGTGAAGCAGGGTTACAGGAGAGCAGTGAAGCAGGGTTTACAGGAGAGCAATGGAGCAGGGTTTACAGGAGAGCAATGAAGCAGGGGTTTACAGGAGAGCAGTGAAGTAGGGTTTACAGGAGAGCAATGGAGCAGGGTTTACAGGAGAGCAGTGAAGCAGGGTGTACAGGAGAGCAGTGAAGCAGGGGGTGTACAGGAGAGCAATGAAGCAGGGTGTACAGGAGAGCAGTGAAGCAGGTTTACAGGAGAGCAGTGAAGCAGGGTTTACAGGAGAGCAGTGAAGCAGGGGGTGTACAGGAGAGCAGTGAAGCAGGGTGTACAGGAGAGCAATGAAGCAGGGTTTACAGGAGAGCAATGAAGCAGGGTT
>JADBJO010011050.1:40000-67617 GCA_016801955.1 Conus betulinus
GGGGCCAGTACATTCCATTTCTGCGATGTGCCAATACGTTTCATTTCTGTGACCACAACTAATCAGGCCACCACTAATGAGTTTGGCAAAATGAGTATGTCTATGCCATGTCTATGACAACAACTAACCAGGCCATTCTTAATGAATGTGGCAGAGACAGTATGTCTATGCCATGTCTATGACAACAACTAACCACCAGGTCACCTCTTGTGAGTGTGACAAAAGGCTATATCTGTGCCACGTCTATGACTCCAACCCACCAAACCATCTCCTATGACCAGGGCTGACAGACTGTGTCCATATCATGTGTATGACGACAAATTACTAAGCCGCGAGAATTGAATGAAGCAGAGAGAGAGAGAAAAAGCCTACCTGTTGCTTTCAGTCTAAGGGATTTAAAAAGATACATGTCGTTTTTCATAGAAACATACTCCAGTCAGCGTCTGGCAACATCTGTGTAAGAGAAGATAATCTGCTGAGAGAAAGAAGCTCAGTGACTAATTCAAAAGGCTTCTTGCCCTCGATGTGTTCTTTCTCTGGTGTGGATGTTATGCAGTGTCCAGCTGTGTGACTCCCCCAGTGTTTGCCCTGTGTCCATTGCCTGGTCCTTCCCTAGGTCTAAACAGTGTGTATGTGTGTGTGTGTGTGTGGGGGGGGGGGGGGGGGTTGTGTGTGTGGTTTTGTGTGTGTGTGTTTGTGTATGTGTGTGTATGTGTGGTGTGTATGTGTGTGAGATTGTGTGTGTGCATGCGTAAATGTATGTGCATGCATGCATGCTTGTTTATGGTGAGTTAAGAGTATGTATGCATGCCAAAGACAAAATAGGTAGTTGAAAGGGGGGAGAATGGGTGAAATGGGATGGTGGTGGGTGAGGATTGAGACAAAATGAAAGCTGGGAATCAAAGAAAGCTTGTGACTGATCATTAGAATCTTGATCCAGAATGTTTTTTCTACCTGAATGAATGACTGCTTTGTAAACAACTGAAGCAGATGATTGCCAGTCAGGCAGTGAGTGCTAGTGTCCATGTTCTCCTACCTGAGTTGTTGTTGACACACGTTGGCCTTGTCCTGCAATGAAATACCGTTCTTTTTCAGCCAAACCCATCGACTTGCTGGCCAAGTACATCAGTGCTGAAGACGACGCCATTGCCGTGGAGATGCACGAACCTTACACCTACCTCTATGTAAGTCTGCTTCTGTGTTGTGTGTCAGAATGATCTCACCCTTAGCCTGTCTTTGAGTAAGTCTGCTGCAACCTTGGTTTCAGGATAAATCTCGCCCTTCGCCTGCCTTTGTGTAAGTCTGCTGCAGCTTGGTTTCAGGATTATCTCACCCTTCGCCTGCCTTTGTGTAAGTCTGCTGCAGCTTGGTTTCAGGATTATCTGACCCCACACCTGTCTTTGTGTAAGTCTACTGCAGCTTGGTGTTAGGATAATCTCACCCTACACCTATCTCTGTAAATCTGCTGCAGCTTGGTGTCAGGATAATCTCACCCTACACCTATCTTTGTGTAAAGTCTGCTGCAGGGTGGAGGAATCCTTCCCTCCTTTTAGCTTTTGTGCGATGACAGACTTCCTTCTGTTGGAGAACTGCCCCAGTTCAGGCCTGTCAGAGCCATTGTGAAGCTGAGTTCAGTTTTGCTTTGAACGTGAAACAGGCTGCAGCATTACTGGAAAAAAAAAAAAACAGGCCAAAGTGAAAAAAAAACAGGCCAAAGTGAAAAACAAGGCCAAAGTGAAAAAAACAGGCCAAAGTGAAAAGCAAGGCCAAAGTGAAAAAACAGGCCAAAGTGAAAAACAAGGCCAAAGTGAAAAAACAGGCCAAAGTGAAAAAACAAGGCCAAAGTGAAAAAACAGGCCAAAGTGAAAAACAAGGCCAAAGTGAAAAACAAGGCCAAAGTGAAAAAACAGACCAAAGTGAAAAAACAGGCCAAAGTGAAAAAAAAACAGGCCAAAGTGAAAAAAAGTGAAAAACAAGGCCAAAGTGAAAAAACAGGCCAAAGTGAAAAACAAGGCCAAAGTGAAAAAGCAGACCAAAGTGAAAAAAAAAAAAAAAAACAACCCAAAACAGGCAAAAAAAAAAAAAAAAAAAATTCATGGCCGACTGTTGTCAGGGGAGTATTGTTTTGTGCATTTTTGTTTCCTGTTTTAAAACATCTGAAGAAGATTTATTTTACCGAACTTTACTATGTGATGTTTTGTATTGTTACATAAAGTCTTCGTTCGTCTATACTTTGTTTCACTTGGAACAGTTACAAGATGGAGTGCTGTGTAGTTTTCCCATCCCTTCAAATCATTTTCTCCAGGAATTTCCTGTTTTATTGAAAAGTTGTTAATGAGAAGAATGTTTGTTTTGCTATGAATCGCATGCTGTTATGATTGCTTGGTCGTAGTTTCTAGATCATTCACTCAAACAGTCTATAGCTTGGCCAGTCTGTCATGCAGTTGGGTCTGTGGCCAGGTCAGCCAAAGTGTCAACTAACCAGTACTGGCGCACAGGGTCCGATGGTATGCTGAAAGACTTCCAGAAAAAGGTGAAAGAGATTTACTAAAGGATATTAAGCGATGGCAGTCAATCATTCAGTCAGCTGGTGTGTCAGTGTATGTGCCAGTCTGTAAATGGGCCAGTCAACCAGGCAGATATGTTCAGGGTCTGTACATGTTGAGTCAAAGAGACAAGTCAGTCAACGACCCAATGAGTGTGTAGGTGTCAGTCAATGAGTCAGTTAGTTTAAAGAGCCAGTCAGTCAAAGAGCCTATCAGTCAAAGAGCCAGTTAGTCAAAGAGCCAATCAGTCAGAGAGCCAACCAACCAGGTGTCAGTCAAAGAGCCAGTCAGTCAACGAGCCAATCAGTCAAAGAGCCAATCAAGCGGGGAGTATGCTCACAGTTTGTGATTGTCCATCAAAGAGCCAATTAGCTGATCGGTCTAAGAGCCAGTCAAACAGGGAGTATGTTCACAGTTGTGGGTGTCTGTCAAGAGCCAATCGGTTAAAGATCCAATCAGTCAAAGAGCCAACCAACCAGGTGTAAGTCAAAGAGCCAGTCAGTCAAAGAGCCAGTCAGTCAAAAGGCCACTCTGGCACAGAGCCAATCAGCCAAAAACCCAGTCAGTCAAAGAGCCAGTTAGTCAAAGAGCCAGTCAGTTACAGAACCAATCAGCCAAAGACCCAGTCAGTCAAAGAGCCCAGCCAACAGGGAAGTTCAGGGTCTATAGGTGTCAGTCAGTGTGCCAGCCAACCAACTAGGGTGTGTGTGTGTGTGTGTGTGCAGGGTCTGACCATCACGGACCTGGAGGACCTTCTGGAGGACATCCGGGTCTACCTGGAGCTGGAGGAAGGGAAGAACGCTGACTACTGGCGTGACATCATCACCGTCACGGAAGACGAGCTGCAGAAACTGCGCAAACTGGACGCTGCAAACAGGGGTGAGTGAGGGGTGGGCTGTTAGTTACCCAAACTAAGGACAGCGGGTGTCATGTTTGTTACCCTGTGGTGTGCTTTATGTCGACACCAGGTGTGATGTGCGTTATCCTGTGTTTACTTTATGTCTTGGCAGTGGCCGTGATGTTTGCTTCCTTACCTGTGGACATTGAGTTTGATAAAAGATGGAGGGGATGTGATGTTTGTGACCTTATGTGTGTACATGGAATGTGACAGCAGAGGGGATATGATGTTTGTTACCCTATGTGTGTACATGGAATATGACAACAGAGGGGATGTGATGTTTGTTACCCTCTGTGTGTACATGGAATGTGACAACAGAGGGGAGGGGCTGACATTTGACAGCGTATGTGTGACAGGTTAATACAAGTATAGAGGAAACGTATGTGGTGTTTTTTTGCCTTTAATATATTCAGTGGAAGTGGTGTTTATAAATGTATTTAAGAACAGTGGATGAGGTGGTGGTTACCTGTTGTTGTACAGTAGATGTGGTGTTCATTACCTTAAGTGTGTACCTATATATGATACAGAGGGGGGGTACAGGGCAGCAGGTCTGACCAGTGTGATGACATTTGTGTGTATGCGTGTGCAGAGCTAGCTGACCGGCGTGAGGGCATCAACCCTGCGGTCAACGCGGGAGTGGGCAGCATCTTCAAAGGGAAGACAACCAACCAGCTGCGGCTGCTGGAGCAGCAGATCAGGGATAAACTGAGTGGGGGAGAGGGCGTGGATGTGGGTAGGTTGTGCTGAGATGGTGCGTATGTGTGTGTGTGTGTGTGTGTGTGTGTGTGTGTGTGTGTGTGTGTGTGTGTGTGTGTGAAATGATGCTTGTGCAGTAGTCGTGGCCACTTGTGCATTACATTATGGTCACTGCCCTTGTGGCGGTTCCACAGAGCACTGTGTACATCAGATGGTGACCCCTGCATTGTGTGGCAGGTTACTGGGAGACGTTGCTGAAGCAGCTCAAGGCACACACCGCGCGCACACGTCTCCGTGAACGCCACCAGGAGGTGCTGCAGCAGAAACTGTTGAAACTGAAGCGAGAGGTAAACACCTGAAGCGACCAGCAGGTTTGAGGGTGGCGTCTGTGTGTGTCTATGTGTACTTGTCCATGTCAGAATATTTTTTGCTAGTACCCACATGTCAATATTAAGGATTTTGTGCGAGTGCATTCTGCGTTATAAATTTTTCTTGTATGTATGTGTGTGTGTGTGTGTGTGTGTTTGCATGTGTGTGTGTGTGTGTGTGTGTGTGTGTGTGTGTGTGTGTGTATGCTTGTGTATGCTTGTGTGTGTGTACATGCATGCATGTATTTGTGTTAACATTTACAGACCTGTTCATTGTACGATTTTTGCATACAATATCAGAAAATTCGATACAGCTATACAATTGTACATTTGAAAACCGAATTGTATGAAATTTTGACCACCGAGCTCACGAAAATGCACTGAATACGTAATCGGCTGAGTTCAAGAGTCTGGTCCAACTTTCAAAAGTTCACATGGTGCACGCACACCTCCTTCCTCTATGAATGCATTGCAACATGGCTTCTCGTTCAGTTTCAACTCACGCCCATGAAATAGACAACGAAAATTCAGATTCATTTGTGGAAGCTGTGGTCAAAAAGAAAAGAAATATGAACAGAAGTACAAACCAGGGTATCATACAATTTTCAAGTTCGTTATTGCGTCAAAGAAGGGCGATACGTTCGCACACTGCGCCACGTGCAACTGTGAAGTCTTGATTGCTCACAGTGGTCGTTTTGACATTCAGCGGCACAGCTGAAGCCACAAGGGTAACAGTGATTCCGGAAAACTAGAGGTTACAAACATTCAAAAATTTTTTATGAAGTCGAGTTCTGCTGGCACTTCTTCCGATGAGAGACTGGAACATCAAACTACTCGCGCAGATGGACTTTAGTGTCGCTTCATCGCTGAGGCCCATCTCTCTCACCACTGTGGACACTTTCGTCAAAACCATGAAAGCGATGTGTCCTGGCAGTAATATCGCTGCAAGTTTTAATAGACTGTATCAAGAATTTTATTTTTTCCAGTTATGTTTATCAGTATAGTAAAAAGTGAAGAGACAGTTAAAGAAAAGCGTTATGAAAAAATTCACATCAGTTAATGTTCTTGTTAATTTTCTGAGCAAAGGCTTTTGCCCGATAGAGGACACTGGCAAGAAACTTGGATTAGTTTGACAATTATTGATTGTGAATGAAGCTACTTTAAGTGATGCCTTTTGCCTTTTATGAAAATACATCTTTTATGATAATAAATTTTCAGTGTTTCCATGTCTTGAATGCATTCAATATTGTTTCCTGGGTATTTACTTTGCACTGCAAAATCTGACACATTTACACACAATTGTACACAATTTTGACCAAAAACCTACTCATAGCATTTCTGAGGGATAACCAGGTCTGCAGTTATATTTTGATTGGTATTTACCTGTATATAGTTTGTGCTGGAAAATCTGTGTGTGTTTTAAGTCTGTATATTTGTCTTCAAGAACCTATACAGAATATACTGTAAAAAACATGTGTTTTGTCAGAAATGTTTGATCTGTCTGATTGTGTTTTCAAGCTTTATTCATGTGGTGGAGCGCTACTTTAAATAGTCAGAATAAAACTTGAAAACTGAGAGTGACAGTGCCATGGTACAGATGGTACTAACATGTGGGCCATCAATTATTCAACGCTAAAAAGTAAATCCTGTAAAGCCCCAAGCTAGGTGCCAGTGTACTGACAGTACTAATAAATAGGTCATGGATAAGTTGACAGCAGCAGGAAATGCCCAAAAGCCAGAGTGATGTGCTATGGTGCAGATG
This sequence comes from Conus betulinus, assembly GCA_016801955.1. NCBI lineage: Eukaryota > Metazoa > Mollusca > Gastropoda > Neogastropoda > Conidae > Conus > Conus betulinus. Next base: position 46,271 of record JADBJO010011050.1, read on the forward strand.
GTACTAACACGTGGGTCATCAATAATTGAACATTAACCGGAAATCCCTTCAAGCCCAGAGTTAGGTGCTAGTGTACCGACAGTACTAACAAGTAGATCATAAACATGAAAAACTCAAAAGCCAGAGTGATGTGCTGTGGTGCAGATGGTACTAACACGTGGGTCATCAATAATTAAACGTAAATAGTGAAGCTTGTAGTGCCCAGAGGTAGGGACTAGGGTACCGACAGTACTAACAAGCAGGTCATGAGCAGAAAAGGCTCAGAAGCCAGAGTGCTGTTGTCATGGTTCAGATGGTACTAACGCTGGGGTCATCAGTAATTGAACGTTAATTGTAAATCATGCAAAGTCCAGAGTTAGGTGCTCGAATACTGACATTACTAACAATAGGTCATAAATAAAAACGCTCAGAAGCCAGAGTATTGTACTATGGTGCAGACAGTACTAACTTGTGACTCATTGATAATTGAATAGTAAACCGTAAATCCTGTAATGCATTGAGTTAGGTGCCAGTGTATCGACAGTATTGACAAGTAGGACATGAGTATGGTGCAGACGGTACTTACATTTGGGTCATCAATAATTGAACGCTAACAGTAAATCCTGTAATGCCCAGAGTGCTATTGCTGTGGTGCAGATGGTACTAATGCGTGGGTCATCAAGTGTGGTTGGTTTTCACAGCAAGGCCTGGAGACCGGACCCCTCTTCCCCGTGTTGAACGCAGAGAGGGAGGGAGCACCCTCACGCTCCTCCACCCCCTCCACCCAGTCTCCCGCCCACTCGATGGATGCCAGCGCCCCTGGCCCATCCACCTCTGCAGAGGATGGAACAGCAGGGTAAGCGTGTGTTGATGGAACAGCAGGGTAATATGTGTTGATCCCATTGTTGTTAGCGGTCTTGATCTTGTGATGGAACAGCAGGGTAATGTGTATTGATGGAACGACAGGGTAAGTGTGTGTTGATGGAACAACAGGGTAAGTGTGTGTTGATGGAACAGCAGGGTAATGTGTGTAGATGGAACAGCAGGGTAAGTGTGTGTAGATGGAACTGCAGGGTAAGTGTGTGATGGAACAGCAGGGTAATGTGTGTGATGGAACAGCAGGGTAATGTGTGTAGATGGAACAGCAGGGTAAGTGTGTGTGTGATGGAACAGCAGGGTAAGTGTGTGTTGATGGAACAGCAGGGTAAGTGTGTGTGTGATGGAACAGCAGGTAATGTGTGTTGATGGAACAGCAGGGTAATGTGTGTTGATGAAAAGCAGGGTAATGTGTGTTGATGGAACAGCAGGGTAATGTGTGTGGATGGAACAGCAGGGTAATGTATGTAGATGGAACAGCAGGGTAATGTGTGTTGATGGAACAGCAGGGTAATGTATGTAGATGGAACAGCAGGGCAAATGTGTGTTGATGGAACAGCAGGGTAAGTGTGTGATGGAACAGCAGGGTAATGTGTGTAGATGGACAGCAGGGTAATGTGTGTAGATGGAACAGCAGGGTAAGTGTGTGTTGATGGAATAGCAGGGTAATGTGTGTAGATGGAACAGCAGGGTAATGTGTGTTGATGGAACAGCAGGGTAATATGTGCGTAGATGAACAGCAGGGTAATGTGTGTTGATGGAACAGCAGGGTAATGTGTGTAGATGGAACAGCAGGGTAAGTGTGTGTTGATGGAACAGCAGGGTAATGTGTATAGATGGAACAGCAGGGTAAGTGTGCGTGGATGGAACAGCAGGGTAATGTGTGTAGATGGAACAGCAGGGTAATGTGTGTAGATGGAACAGCAGGGTAATGTGTGTGTTGATGGAACAGCAGGGTAATGTGTGTTGATCCCATTGTTGTCATCGGCCCTGTGATTTTGTCGTACAATCCAACCTGTTTTCCTCCTTTCTTTTATGATTTTCAGCATCATTTGGGGATTTGCTTGCTTGAGGATTGTTGTAAGGCCATGGATGGAAGTCTGTGTTCTCTTTCTTTTTGTAACAGCTGTATTGGAAATGTAGCGTATTTGTTTGTTTCAGTTAGGGTTGGATTGAGAGGATTTGTTTCGTTATGGGCTATATCAGAGATGTGGAGAAATGTCAGTGTTGTGTATGTATGTAAAAAACCCGCACACTCTGCAAGATTAGAATGAGTGCGGTTTCAAGAAAAGCAAAGCAAGATTTGAGTTAGTGTGTGTGTGTGTGTGTGTGTGTGTGTGTGCACTTTTGCTGTACCAATGCTTGTGCCCACATAAATGTTGTAACAGACATGCTTCACACCCAAATCACCATCGTTGCCTTCAGGTCGGAGGAGGAGGAAGAGGAGGCGCTCATCACACGGAGGCGGACCTGGAGGAAGAAAAGGCAGAGCAGCAGGAGGAGGATCAGTACATCAAGGGGGGCTACTCTCCCCGCCTCCTGCAGCCAAGTGACCTTGACATTGATGCAGTCATCTACGAAGAGGAGGAGGATGCAAAGAAGTTAATGGTGGCTCGGAAGCAGGTTCTGACCAGCGGCAGAGTGAAGGTATGTGGGGGACTTGCTCTCCATTTTTCACTTCACTCCCTCTCTATTTGTGATGGGTAAAAAAAATGTCAGCAACCCTTCCCCCCCCAAACCTTTCCCTCAGACATCATACATGCAGGCCTTCTGATTTCCTCCGAGTGTCATAGAGGGTTAGCTCCAGTTGATGCTCTCTTTCATGCATGGAAATGCCAGAAACAGCTGATAGCTGAATTGTGTTCACATGGTGGGATCCTATTGTGTTCTGTCTAAACAGACATGATGCAGGCCATATTGTGTTCTGCCCCAACACACATCTGATGGCTTTCTACAGACGCCTATGTATAATGAAAATATTGTCAGTCTACAGGAGCAGTCTGGCGTAGAGAAGCTTTCAAATCTTGGTTGTGGACATGCTGCACATCTTAGCCACAGCTATGAGCAAGGAGTGAATGGGGATGGGGAACCGAACCAGTCACTTGCTGGTTTACATTAAACTATGGCCATTGCGGCCACTATTGCATGAGTCAGGTAACACTGGCATGGGATCAGGATCTTTCAGCCCATTTTCAGTATCTCAGTGAAGCAGATAAGGAGGGGGCAGGGGGGATTGGCATTTTGGGATCATGGATGGTGTGGGCCTCCTTGTCTGTGGTGTGTGTGTGTGTGAGTGCTGCCCCCTGAAGGTGTCTGTCTCTTTTCCAGCTGGACCACGAGACGGAGTTTGAGAAGCAGGCGAGGGAGGGGATGAACGATGACGAGGCGCAGTTCAGCGTGCAGATGACTATTGAACCCCAGGCCTTCGTCTGGTCCGACAAGTACCGGCCCCGCAAACCCCGCTTCTTCAACCGCGTGCACACTGTGAGTGGTCTGCCTGTTGGGGCATGTGGTGAGAACAATGGAGGTGGATTTGTCTGGTGTGTGCTGTTGTGCGTCAGGTCAGCTTTATTGTAGTTCGTGTGATTTTTGAGATTGTTTCATTTATTGAAATGTTTAAAAATTCTATTTTAAGTATCTAGGTATTGTATATTCTCTTTCTTTTCTATTTAATGTGGTCCGCAACCTCGGAATCTTATTAGAACAAAATAACACTGAAATATGTCTGTGTCATTTGCTCTCTTGAATGTCAAGATTTTATGGATTTGAAATGAGAAGGTATGCAATGTGTTTTATAACCTTGTATGATGTTCGTGTACATTGTTAATGCCAGTCAATGGAATTTTTTCGCTGTATGTGCCCATTGAAGAAAAAGATAGAAAAAAAAAAAAGAACAGGAAAAATGCCATTTATTGTTAGGAAATCAGGTAGTTATGTGTATTTATTGAAATTAAAAGAAAGGGTATCTTGTGTTCCAAGTGCCTAACATTGTGGAGGACTGTTAGGAAACGAAGTGGCATTTAGATAACAAGTCACTGCAAGGTAGACCATCACATCACCCGAAGATAGGCAGACGTAAATCCCCCTGGACAACAGCACTGGAACCAGCCAACTTACAATCTTCCTCAACTCCAGCAGACCTCCACTCAAATCTACTGATGCAGAACTTCTCACACAAAGATGGTCATGTGTACGGGTGGAGAAGATGAATATGAATGGCTGCACACAAAGACATGCACCCACATCCACACAGTGAGTCTGTGCCTAACCGAACCCAAAATGTGATGGTTGTTCTGTGTGCAGGGCTTTGAGTGGAACAAGTACAACCAGACCCACTACGACATTGACAACCCTCCGCCAAAGATTGTCCAAGGCTACAAGTTCAATGTCAGTTCTGCAGACTGTGTGGGTGTGCGTGTGTGTGTGCGTGTGTGTGTGTGTGTGTGAGAGAGAGAGAGAGTGAAGGCTGGTGAGGGGGGGAGAGAGAAGTGAAGGAAAAAACAAGTAAAATGTTGTGGAAAAAACAAGTAAAATGTTGAATCATTAACTGACTATTGTTATGTATGAATATTTGATACTAAATAAGAAAGGAACATTCAGTTCCATGCATGCCAATAACCCAGACCACTGTTGCTTGTGGTACCCATTCATCTGTCAAACATGCAGACAAGAGGCATACAGAGCAAGCACAGAAATGTCCCTAACAAAAGAAGACGTTCCAGGCTTGCTGTTACGGCCCAAGCTGACGCCTGTCCACAGCAACTGAAGACAGGAACAAACACAGAGGAACATGGATTCCAGACGTTACTGGATATAACGGACATTTGACTTCATTGTGGGCTTGTCAAGCATTGCAGAAAACTGTCAGGAGTTTTTTTTCTTTCACTTACCCCTGAAACTGACCAACAGTCAGGTGGACTCCATTTGGGTACAGTGGTGTAGAAAGACAACAGCAACAAGTGATGGATTGTCAGGTGGACTTCGTTTGGGTACAGTGGTGTAGGAAGACCACAGCAACAGAAGTGATGGATTGTCAGGTAGACTCTGGGTAGAGTGGTGTAGAAGGACTACACCAACAGAAGTGATGAACTGTCAGGTGGACTCCAATTGGGTACAGTGGTGTAGGTAGACCACACCAGCAGAAGTGATGAACTGTCAGGTGGACTCCATTTGGGTACAGTGGTGCAGAAAGACTACACCAGTATGCCAACCCTGTGTTAAAGCTTTTCAACAGGCTGAGTTATGCAGTTACATTGAAAGGTGAGGCTGACAGAAAGACGTTACCAGCATTATGACCAGATGCTTGGAGCTGCAGGGTCACACTGGAAACATCAAACATCTGTAAACATTTCACAAAACATGCAGAATTGATTATCTTGATAGTGACAACATTAAGCATATATGTAAATATTTTACAGAAGATGTAAAACCATCTTAATACAGACAACATCGAGCACATGTAAATATTTTATAGAACATGTAGCATTACCTTAATAGAGACAACATCAAGCATATGTAAATACTTTACACAACATGTAAAATTATCTTGATAGAGACAACATTGAGAGTATGTAAACATTTTACACATGTCGAACTATCTTAATAGAGGCAATCTTGATCAGGTGTAAATATTTTACATGTGTAGAATAATCTTAATAGACTGATGGTGGATTTTGTTGTTGTTTTTTTGCTTTTGTTGTTGGTGTTGTTGTTTTTTTAACCATCCTGTGCACTCCCTCCTCCCCCCCCACCTATTCCTTACCTCCCTCCTTCCCCTCCTCCCCAACTGGCTTGTTCTGTTGATACCAAATGAATAGTTTGTTGTGGAATGTTTCAGATCTTTTACCCTGATCTCATTGACAAGACGAAGACTCCAGAATATACAGTAGTAAGCTGTTTTGTTTCAGTCATTTTTGTGGTTTGATTGCTAGGTGCGTTCTCAATGAACATAGGAAATCACTCACATCTGTGAAAGTTTAAAAAAACACTCTTGGTTTTTGAGAAGATAGCAGTCAGGCTTGAGAAGGTTGGGGGGCGGAAGAATTATGAATGTATGAGAATGTGTTGAATTAGTTATCACTGAAACCATCCAGTTATGTGGAAAGGGATGTTGACTTTTTTTTTTTTTTTTTTTTTTTTGGTTAGTGTGGAGAACATTGTCATTTGGGGTGGTCCTGTTGACGAAGGTTTCTGTGCTGTGTCTTGGTGGGGTGATGGTGTAGTGTCTTTATCTCTAGTCCATGTGTCATGACATGAAGTGAGTATGAATTTGTGTAATAACAATGGCCTTTCTGCAAGTCTCAGCCCTGATGTGGCCCTTGCGGTCAACTGGGCTATAAGCCACATTTTGTCTGTCTCTGTTCTGCAAGTCTAGTCATGTGTCAGGACATGCAGGGTTATGAATGATGGTTGATAATGGTGGGTTGCCTTTCTGTCTTATCATATTTCAGGACTTACAGTGGGTTATGAATGTTTAATGAGGGGAGGTAGGTACCTGCATATCGGTGTGTCTGTGTAACGAGAGTGTGTGTGTGTGTGTGTGTGTGTGTGAGGGCAGGGGGTGGAGAAGGGAGGTTGAATTGGAGCTCAGGGGTGTCCATAATGGTGTGTTTGTGTGAGTGACAACTTCATTGTAATAGAATGCATTGGGGCGCCAGAAACGCTGTGAAGAGATTTCTTTTGTTGTGTGTTGAATGCAGACACCTGCCCTTAATATATGGTATTGAACTGTGCACACCTGGTTATGATAGTTATGTAGTGTTTGCTTGCACACGCTTCTCATTATGGCTGTTATATGGGCATTTGACTGTAGATGTCTGTCGTTATAGATGCCTGTTGTTATGATTGTCATATGGTGTTGTTATGATTGTCATATGGTGTTTAATTGCAGACACCTATTGTTATGATTGTCATGTGGTGTGTGATTGCAGATGCCTGTTGTTAAGATTGTCATATGGTGTTTAATTGCAGACACCTATTGTTATGATTGTCATGTGGTGTGTGATTGCAGATCCCTATTGTTATGATTGTCATGTGGTGTGTGATTGCAGATGCCTGTTGTTATGATTGTCATGTGGTGTTGTTATGATTGTCATGTGGTGTTTAATTGCAGATGCCTAATGTTATGATTGTCATATGGTGTTTAATTGCCGACACCTATGGCTATGATTGTCATGTGTGATTGCAGATGCCTGTTGTTATGATTGTCATGTGGTGTGTGTTGTATTGTGTTTAATTGTGGTGTTGTGTGATTGCAGATGCCTGTTGTTATGATTGTCATGTGGTGTTGTTATGATTGTCATATGGTGTTAATTGCAGACACCTATTGTTATGATTGTCATGTGGTGTGTGATTGCAGATGCCTATTGTTATGATTGTCATGTGGTGTGTGATTGCAAATGCCTATTGTTATGATTGTCATATGGTGTTTGCGTGCAGACGCCTATTGTTATGATTGTCATGTAGTGTGTGATTGCAGACGCCTATTGTTATGATTGTCATATGGTGTTTGCTTGCAGATGCCTATTGTTATGATTGTCATGTGGCGTGTGATTGCAGATGCCTATTGTTATGATTGTCATGTGGTGTATAATTGCAGACGCCATTAGAAGACAGCAAGGATTTTGCCGTCCTCCGATTCAAAGCAGGCCCACCATATGAGGTAAGTCAGCATTGGAGGGGTTCTGATTTTTTTTTTCTTTTCTTCAAATGATTTTGATTCATTTTTTGTTGTTGTCTCTTTGGTCCTTTCCACACATATCTGTCTCTGGTGTGTTCTCTTTGTAATCAGAGTAAGATGTATTGTGTGTCACCAAAAAAACAACAAAAAACACCCAAACAAACAAAAACAAAGAAAACAAACAAAAAGAATAATGTATAACAGGTGTAAGATGAAACATTACTCTTCATGGGCAAAAGAAACTCTTCCATAGACACAGAAAAGTAGACTGTTTAAACTGAATTGCTTTTATGTACATGTGCTTAGGATGTTGTCTTCAGCCGCAGTTTATATCTCCAAAAAATATTATCCTCAGAGTTAGTTTAAACTGTCACATCTATACCACATAACTTTGTCTTCAGATTTAGTTTACACCACCACATATGTGCCATAGAAATATTGTCTTCAGATGTAGTTTACATTGTCACATCTGTACCACAGAATATTATCTTTCAGATTAAGCTTACATTGTCACATCTGTACACAGAATATTGTCTTTCAGATTTAGTTTACATTGTCACATCTGTACCACACAGAATGTTGCCTTCAGATTTAAGTTCATGCCATCACATTTATCATTATATGATATTGCTTACAGATGTAGTGGTGTATATTTATATGTTTTACAGGACACGTGGCTTAAAGTGTCTTAACATGCATTACAGGACATGTCTATACATATTACTACATGTGTTACAGGACATATAATTGTTTGGGTAGTGTGGGACATCATATATTATGACTAGTGTGTTGGATGATATCATCATCAAATGCAGAACATCACCATCAAATATCATGGTGTTTGTGTTACAGGACATCACCATCATAGACCATGACATGTGTTACAGGACATCACTATCATAGACCATGACATGTGTTACAGGACATCACTATCATAGACCATGACATGTGTGTTACAGGGCATCACCATCAGTTATAATGACATGTGTTACAGGACATCACCATCATAGACCATGACATGTGTTACAGGACATCACCATCATAGACCATGACGTGTGTTACAGGACATCACCATCAGTTATCATGACATGTGTTACAGGACATCACCATCATAGACCATGACATGTGTTACAGGACATCACCATCAGTTATCATGACATGTGTTACAGGACATCACCATCAGACATCATGACATGTGTTACAGGACATCACCATCAGACATCATGACATGTGTTACAGGATATCACCATCAGAGACCATGACGTGTTACAGGACATCACCATCAGAGACCATGACATGTGTTACAGGATATCACCATCAGAGACCATGACATGTGTTACAGGACATCACCATCAGAGACCATGACATGTGTTACAGGACATCACCATCAAATATCATGACATGTGTGTTACACTTACAGAACATTATCTGAAGTATCAAACCAGATGTGTTACAGGACATGGCATTCCTATTTCCTATGTTGCATGATATGGCGTACAAGTATTGTGTGACTGTGTGTTTTAGGACATTGCCTTCAAGTGTTGTGTGATGGTGTGTTGCAGGACATTGCCTTCAAGATACTGCTCTGGGAGTAGGAGTACTCATACTAGTATTGTGTGACTGTTGCAGGACATTGCCTTCAAGATTGTGTGATGTGTGTTGTAGGAGATTGCCTTCAAGTATTGTGTGACTGTGTGTTGCAGGACATTGCCTTCAAGTATTGTGTGACTGTGTGTTGCAGGACACTGCCTTCAAATATTGTGTGACTGTGTGTTGCAGGACATTGCCTTCAAGATTGTGAACCGGGAGTGGGAGTACTCCTTTAAGTATTGTTTGACTGTGTGTTGCAGGACATTGCCTTCAAGTATTGTGTGACTGTGTGTTGCAGGTCATTGCCTTCAAGTATTGTGTGACGGTGTGTTGCAGGACATTGCCTTCAAGATTGTGAACCGAGAGTGGGAGTACTCCTACAAGCGGGGCTTCCGCTGCCAGTTCCAGAACAACATCTTCCAGCTGTGGTTCCATTTCAAGCGCTACCGCTACCGCCGCTGATGTGGGAGTGGCGTGTGACCAGAGTGATGGAGTGACATGGACTGGCTGAGGTTGACCTCCAGCCATGCTGCCTTTGGTGGGGGCCTGGGGGGAATGGTGTCTCGCCAGAGAAGATGATCCAGAGATTTTTTTTTTTTTTTTGAATTCCAGCTGGTGAGGAAAGTGAGAGAGGTGATTTGTAGTGTCTTCAGTGCCGTCAGCACTGGCAGTCACAGGCAGGTGAAGGTCCTGGCTGAAGAACTGTGTTCCCTGAGAGAGACAGATGGTCCAGAGCTCTTCTAATGACTTGAGATCACTCACTCATAGGACTTACCAGTGGATGTACGTGTGTGTGTGTGCACGCGTTTGTATGTTTTATGTGTGTGTGTGTGTGTGTGTGTGTGTGTGTGTCCTGATGACAAAATTAAGGTCGACTGAATCACCAGATGATTTCAGTGATTCAGCGTTGGCAAGGTGGGCTAGTGACAGCAAAGAAAAGTAGTGCATTTATTTTGTTTCAACATGTTTAAGGCTGTACAAATGAAAAATTAAACAAATGAAAAAATAAAAAACTAACTAACAAAAAAAAATTGTGTGAAACATTGTAAAATTATCTGACAGGAACGAGTTTTAATGACATGAATGGGGTGGACCAATTTGTTAATTCTGATTTAAAGAGCAAAGGAAGAGAGAGTGTTGAGCCCAGCAGAATATCAAGTGTGGAGCATACTTAGGACAGTCATCGACAATGGTTACATCACTTCAGGTCTGTGGCCTGCCTCTCTGTTCTGCTACAGAACTTGCTAGTGTTTATCTCTCCGCTCTGTCTTTTTGCCACATCTTCCCCCACTCTTGCCTCTCCACTCTGTCTTTTTGCCACATCTTCCCCCACTCTTACCTCTCCACTCTGTCTTTTTGCCACATCTTTCCCCACTCTTACCTCTCCACTCTGTCTTTTTGCCACATCTTCCTCCACACTTGCCCTATCCTTCCTTTCCCTTTTTTCTGCTGCCATGACGACATCGATTTCCCTCAAATTACTTAACCCATTGCTAAGTGCTAACATTTTTCTGATCATGTGACCACAGTTTGTAGGGCATGTGACTGACCAGCCAGAACTGTTCATGACCCTGCTGACCTTGAATTGGGCACCGATCTATGCAGGTGGATGTTCGGATCAATCACCACTGACGCCTCAAACAAAAAGTCCAGTTCCGGCAGTGCTCTTCTTTCTCTCACTCAGCACTAACAAGTGACCCGCCTTTTCTGTGCGTGTTTCTCACGTACTCCCCATGGAAGAAAGAATTGTCATTTCCCCCACTAACTGGAAAAAAACTGAAACTGTTCATCTTCTCCCATATTATTGAAAAAAAAAAAAAAAGAAAGACAAAACGAACTCATTCCAAAACCGGTACACTGCCAGCTAGATCAAGTGAGAAACTGAAATACATGTTACGAACGTCCAGTCAGTTCCTAGATTGATACAACAGTGTGGATGGATTGACTGTAAAAGACTTCTTCCAGAGCAGGTCTATTATCACAGTGTGGATGGATGACTGTAAAAGAGACTTCTTCCAGAGCAGGTCTGTTATCACAGTGTGGATGGATGACTGTAAAAGACTTCTTCCAGAGCAGGTCTGTTATCACAGTGTGGATGGATGACTGTAGAACACTTCTTCCAGAGCAGGTCTGTATCACAGTGTGGATGGATGACTGTAGAACACTTCTTCCAGAGCAGGTCTATTATCACAGTGTGGATGGATGACTGTAGAACACTTCTTCCTGAGCAGGTCTGTTATGGAACATGGAGTGAGAAGCTGAAGGACATCTTTGGAATGTCAAATCAATATCTGGATTGACACAGTAGTGTGGTTAATGAACATTGAAAAACAAATGGATGTGGCACTGGTGACCTCCCCTGTCCTCCCCTCATCTTGTTTTGTTACCTTTTTGACTGTCATTAGCTGGGTTCTTGACCATGCCCTGAGTTCTTGACCTTGCCCTGAGTTCTTGACCTGCCCTGAGTTCTTGACCATGCCCTGAGTTCTTGACCTGCCTGAGTTCTTGACCTTGCCCTGAATTCTTGACCATGCCCTGAGTTCTTGACCTTGCCCTGAATTCTTGACCTGCCCTGAGTTCTTGACCTGCCCTGAGTTCTTGACCTTGCCCTGAGTTCTTGACCTGCCCTGAGTTCTTGACCTGCCCTGAGTTCTTGACCTTGCCCTGAGTTCTTGACCTGCCCTGAGTTCTTGACCTGCCCTGAGTTCTTGACCTGCCCTGAGTTCTTGACCTGCCCTGAGTTCTTGACCTTGCCCTGAGTTCTTGACCTGCCCTGAGTTCTTGACCTGCCCTGAGTTCTTGACCTGCCCTGAGTTCTTGACCTGCCCTGAGTTCTTGACCATGCCCTGAGTTCTTGACCATGTCCTGTGCCCACTACTGTGTTTTCCCCATTCCAGTTATCAGTTTACAGGTTTATGTGCTCTTGCATCAGATGTTGGCGCTGGCTTCAGCATCATCTTTTTACCACGTTTTACTTTTTATTTCTTTTTAAAATCAGTTGTTTTGCAATGTGTTGCGTTTCATCTCAGGCATGTTTTATCCCTGCCTGGTCGTTAACTCAGGTCCATGCCAGTTGGCGCCACAGTGAAGTAAGCGGAGTCTGTTTTACGGAATGAAACAAAAAAATGGTCTTACACACAAAACTCCACTGCCTGTCTTAGTGTCTATACATGCAGAGTCCGCAGGGGTATCAGCCTGTGTACACACAGAAACAAAGAAAGAAAGAAAGAAAGAAAGAAAGAAAAACCAATTTTTGTTTGAGAAAGGATTTATCAACACACATGCTGTCTTCACCGGCATGCAGGGATTGGAGTGTAGAATGGTGTGACATCAAAAGATGTTGGTAACAGAGTATGTGATGTGATGTGTGTAGATGATAAGTGATACGGCATCAACATCAGACATGGTTTAAAGGGACGTTGCATTATGATGATTGTGAATTGAAACATTGTAGACCAAAGCATTCAGTCACTGGAATGAAATACTGTTGTCAAATGTTTGTACATCCTGTGTAACATTAAGAGAGTGAGAGTGTGTGTTTTGTGTGTGTGTGTGTGTGTGTGTGTGTGTGTGTGTGTGTGCGTGTGTGTGTGCATTATGTAATTTTTTTAAAAAGTTCTTGATGCAGTTCATGAAAGAACAAGAGAGACAAAGAGATGTTGGAATATGCGATTGCTGCTATTTGAGAGAAAGTGAAAACAGATAGTGTTGTACATTCTTCTGAGCTCTGATTGTGGAGGGAGTGGTGTGGGAGCAGAGAAAAGAGATATGGTGAGGTGGTTTTTTTTTTTTTTGTTACTGCAGGGTGCACACTGTGTTCAGTTCACATATGTACAGTTTATATCAGATTGTCACATTGGTAAAGAGTCAGAATGGGAGAAATCTGTGGTTCAAACTGAAGTAGATCAAGTGTGTTTGTTTCTGTTGTCATCGTTGCTGCAAGAAAAGAGGTGTGATGAATCACAGTCTGAAATAAATTGTGAATGATTTGACTTTCATTGTGATGTTGTTTACCTTCATAGATGAGTGAATAAACAATGACTACCAAAACACTTTGTACATCCTCTCACCCTGAGGAGTCTCTACACTACTCTACATCTGAAATAAATTGTGAATGATTTGACTTTCATTGTGATGTTGTTTACCTTCATAGATGAGTGAATAAACAATGACTACCAAAACACTTTGTACATCCTCTCACCCTGAGGAGTCTCTACACTACTCTACATCTGAAATAAATTGTGAATGATTTGACTTTCATTGTGATGTTGTTTACCTTCATAGATGAGTGAATAAACAATGACTACCAAAACACTTTGTACACCCTCTCACCCTGAGGAGTCTCTACAATGGAAAATAACATTCATTCACATCATGTAAAGATTACGTAACATCTAGACAGAGAGAGGGAGCTGGGTTTGGTGAAGAAACAATCCATGCTGAGTTGAACGGCAACAGCCGCATGGCCTACCAATCAGTTTTTTTCTTTCTTTCTTTCCTTTTCCTTTATTTTCTTTGACCTGAAAACTCCCAAGGGTTGTTCCTATTCTCTTCAATGAAGGCATCCTCGTCGCCATTCCTTCTGTCCTAGCGGTCAAGTTGAAGCATGATGGACGGCCTTCACAAAGTCCAGTTGCTGCTCATGGCCTTGCCTTGAAGGCATCAAAAAAAAAAGTCATGTTTAATCACTACTGGCTAATATATCCACTGGCTGCAAGTACAGCACAGTACAGCACAGCACAGCACAGTACAGTACAGCACAGTACAGTACAGTACAGCACAGTACAGCACAGCACAGTACAGCACAGCACAGTACAGCACAGCACAGTACAGTACAGTACAGCACAGCACAGTACAGCACAGCACAGTACAGCACACAGCACAGTACAGGGAGAAAGAAAGAGCAGAGAAGAGAACTCAGGGGCCAGACATTGCTCTGTGTGTGAGCTTTTAGCTGTGATGCAGCTTCGTTCCTCTTAAAATCAAAAACATATTTATTGGTGCAGGTTCTTTCCTCTTAATTCTTTCCTCTTAAAATCCTAATCATATTTTATCGATGCAGCTTCTTTTCCATTTTTGGTCTGAAAGTTGATATACCATCTTTTCTTTCACATGGTCATCAAGGTTCGTGCTAGGTGGTTCCAGGCAAACACAGTAATGGAAGTATTTTTGGGGACATCAGCTGACGTTGTAGTAGGATTACGGGTGAGTGAGAAGGTCTGAAATGTGACGTCAACCAAGTGGAAAGTTGTATATAACAAACACAAACAAAAAACAAAAAAGAAATGTTTGGGGGGGGGGGGGGGGGGGGGGGGGGGGGGGGGGGGGGGGGGGGGAACTTTATGATCAGTTATCAGTTTAATATAACAAATGTTGGCTCAAACTTACGCTAGACCTCAGAAACGCTTACGTGGGTTATATAGTGATTAAGAGCAAGATTCTAATTGTGGCATGTGGCCACGCACACCAAAGCCATACCAACCTTCACTGAGTGAAGAGATCCGGTGGGCGATCAGCTTCCACTACCCATCATGCACCAGTGGCCGGAACTGCAGGGCCTGGCCGCCACAGAGTGATTGATGATGCTCTTCCTGTCTCATCAGGCCCTTGTAACTGTCACAGAGCATGAGCAATAAGCTTGACATCCAACATGGACACATAAATCCCCGATTGGATAGGGTTATGATCCGTCACTACCCCTCTCTACCTTACCCACCCACCCATCTTCCATACCAAGACAGTGAGATGCACACATGTACCCCCGATCTGTCAATATTTATACATACACGCGCACGCGCGCACACACACGCGAGCGCACGCATACACACACACTCGCACGCACGCACACACACACACACACACACACACACACACACACACACACACATGCACACACACATGTGTTCGTGTGCACACTTACCAAACACATACACACTTAACACAGATACCAAATACACACATACACACTTACCAAACGCGCGCGCGCACACACACACACACACACACACACACACACACACACACACACACACACACACACACACACACACACACATACAAGCGCACGCATTTACCACACACACACACGCATTTACCAACACACACACACACACACACACACACACACTACCACACACACACACACCCCTTATCAAACACACCACACACACACACACACACACACACACACACACACACACACACACACAGACATTTACTAAAACACACACACACACACACACACACACACACACACACACACACACATGGGAGCGCCAGCGCACAGACAAGAGCACAATGCCCCCACCCCCATACACAGCTTCCATCCGCACTCCCCTCCTCCCCTCCCCTCCCTCTCCAACATGAACACGAACAGGATCATGCCATGCTTGCAGACTACAAGGTGAGGTTGGATAGCGCAATATCTGTGATGTCAGGTGACATATTTGCTCAGCCATTTCCCTGTGACCCGTGTGTGTCGGCCGTGTTTAACACCTTTTATCACAGCCTACCCAGGGGAAAAAAACATCCTAACTAATTGAGTGTAAACATGTGCAACATTTCAGATGTGCCCTCCCGGATACCCATGTTTGCTTCGCGTTTGTGTCCCCCCCCCCCCCCTCTCTCTCTCTCTCTCTCTCTCTCTCTCTCTCTCTCTCTCTCTCTCTCTCTGTTTGTGTGTGTGTGTGCATGCGTTTACGCGCGCGCTGTGTGCATGTGTGTGTGTGTGTGTGTGTGTGTGTGTGTGTGTGTGAGAGAGAGAGAGAGAGAGAGAGAGAGAGAGAGAGAGAGAGAGAGCGGGTGTGCACACATACATGCACCTCCGCATTTTGTCAGAGTAACCTTTTTCATATATTTTTTCTTCTTTTTTTTTTTTTTAACTTGCATTATGATGTGTTGTTTTGAGTATTCAATAATGCTGTCCCTCTCCACACACACACACACACACACACACACACACACACACACACACACACACACACAGTCCTAATCGTAGGTGAAGTTTCTCTGTTTTGTCCTTGTCTGGAACAACACTACTCTTTGAATCTAACGCACAAGTAACCTCGACTCCTGCTCAAGATCCTCCAGCAGCTGCTCATCACCATAGTAACCACCATCACAGACTGCGGGCAACAAGCCCCACGGAGAGAATGACGGGGGGGGGGGGGGGGGGGGGGGGGGGGGGTTGTTGTTGGTTGACGTTTGTCTTCTTCATGTTTTGATAGGTACATTTGTTCTTTAGTAAGTGAAGAATTCATCATCACTGTAGGTAGATTTAAGAATTAAAAAGTGCTCCACCAGAAGGCCATTATTATCGATGAAACAGGGAAGAAGAGAAGGGGAAGGGGGGGGGGGGGGGGGGGGGGGGGGGGGGAGGTGGGGGGAGGAGAAGGGGTAGTGTCTTAAACGGGACACACTGCTTCAGCAGTCGACTGAAGAGAAGAGAAACGAAGAACATTGTATTCATGAAGACCAAAGCCACATGTGAAGGGGTATGAACATGCATAACTTTGTAACGCTAATAGGGACATTGATATATATCCAGTAAACGAAATTAGCAACAGCATGAAACAAATTCTAACAAATTATAGACATCAAACATCTATATTGTGACATTACAAGAAGTCACATCCAGCAACTAGAATGAGCAATCATTCACGATGAAGTCTCCTCTCTCTCTCTCTCTCTCTCTCTCTCTCTCTCTCTCTCTCTCTCTCTCTCTTGAATGCTTTAAAAAATCATGCAGCAAAATTTCTGACTATTTGTTCATGTTCTGAAGCTACCAACGTTTGTCTAAAACTACTAGCATTATCATGATGTTTGGATGAGCACAATTGTCCCTCAAATATTCAAACGCAGGGCAGCAAAGAACAAACTGAACGTACCAATGCAGATTTAAACAGTGTACACCCTGATTTGTGGTCACGATTAAGTGTGCACTGCTAAATCGGGTATGGAAAGCTTGTTAATATGTATCTATTGAACCTGTTCAAATCATCAGAATTGATGGCTCCACATTAGGCAATGATGTTGGTTTCCTTTGTTGTATGAACCTGTCACTGTTGTTGATACAGTGATTTCGGTTTTGCCATCTACAATCAATCCTCCTTTCTTCAGACGCTTGAATGAAAGAATTTTGGTTTTGCCATCTACAATCAATCCTCCTTTTCTTCAAACGCTTGAATGAAAGAATTTTGGTTTTGCCATCTACATTAATCCTCCTTTCTTCTATCGCTTGAATGAAAGAATTTTGGTTTTGCCATCTACAATCAATCCTCCTTTCTTCAAACGCTTGAATGAAAGAATTTTGGTTTTGCCATCTACAATCAATCCTCCTTTCTTCTATCGCTTGAATGAAAGGATCTGTACACACTGCACCTTGATTTTCATGCACGTCTGAGAAACCGTAAGCATCTAAGATTCCACGAACCTTCGAAGCCCAAGGACCACACAGAATAACATCTATATGCAATTTATCTGCTGAAAACATCTTCAAGGTAGACAATCCTATTTTCAATTTCCCAAAGCAGCACAGTGCAGGTACTTTACAGATGACAAGCATGCACAAATAGGAACTTCATTTTTCCATTTTTAGGGGTGGGGTGGGGGGTGGGGGGTGGGGGGGGGGGTGGGGGGGTGGGGGGAGGGGGTCGAAGTCTAACAAAGATTTGTCAGCAAAGAAACATGATAATTATTATCGTGATCATACATAAGGGGACAGAATCCATTCTTCATTAAACAAACACCCCCTCCTCCAATTGCCTCCCCTGTCTTGTTACCTTTGACTTTGGTTCACAGAAGACAGACTGACCGGGAACAGGCGGGAATCAATGACCTCTACAAACCACCTGCACGGGACAACCGACATCAACCTAACACATTTCTGATACAAACTGCTCTTTGGCTGGCTAAAAGGTCGCCCACGTTCCGGTGAACAAAGGAGAACGAACGAGCGCTTCCCTTGCCAAACTCGCTCTCGCTCGCATTCTTCTCAATCCTCCACCTTCCTGTTTTTGTGTAGGTGTTCAGTTTCCTTTTTTTTCTATCACGCCTTTTTTTGTATAACTTTCGTAAGCTGTCGGTTTTTTTTTCCCAAAGTTTTTTTTTGTTTGTTTTTTTGAAAATACCAGCCCGCTGTGGGCTGCTCTGAGAGCGCTGAGAGTTGGGAAAACACGCACGACTTTTTGGACATTGCAACGGCCAAGTGGCCGCAGGGCAGTCCTCACACACTGACAATGGCCACGTCTGTCCGCACGTGCTGCTTTGCCATGTTCGCTTTGTACCGATGGCACATCCACACATTGTGTTCCATGGCGTTTTTTTTTTTTTTTTTCCGTTTTCTTCTGAATTTCTTTTTTTTTTATGTTTAGCATTGCTATTGCTACGTGATTTCTTTTGGTTAGTTTCTCTCATCATCCAAGGGAATCTTTTTTTTTTTTTGTAATCCTCGCAACCATCAAATATCAAGGCTGTTTGAAACAAAAACAAACAAACAAAAGTTTTATTCTGGACTCGTTGAGCCTTTAAATGTGGCCCTAGCTTCTTCCCAACTTTAAGAACTCTTTGTGTGAAGTTTTCTCCATTAAAGATAAAATTTTCATTTAACATTTTCTTCCTACCTCCACCCCCACCTCCTTTTTTGTTGTTGTTGTTGTTGCTTTGAGAATCTCTTCCCTACGCCTAAAGAATGCATTTGACGATGATTTGAGAATTTGTGTGCTGTTCAAACGGTGCAACCTGTCAAAATCTAAAAAAAAGAAAAATCCAGTTTATAGCCGAAATTGTCATTGCTAACGTTTTCTTTTTTTTTTTTTTTTTTTTTCTTCCTTTTTTTTTCGCTTCATTGTCCGTTCTGGGTATTCCATAAAAGATCAGATTGTTCCCTTTTTGATGTCATTCAAGGTTGTCAGCTTTACTTTTTAGGTCGCGTGATACTGTCTTTCGTTCTGAACTTCTCTGATATCAGTGACTTTCACATTGTTTTAAGTCTTTTTCAACAATGTTTGGGCCCTCACGCACATTGCCAGTCTTACTGTTGTTCATGGTTGATCACATCAAAACGCGCTTCAGTGTGGAGTGTCAGCCGTTGTTGTCTCCCTTGATGCAGGGAAGAAGGGTCAAGGTTAGTACTCACACGGCGGGTAGCCCTGTCACTGGTCAGTAGGGACGGGTAGCCTCGTAAACTGGTCAGCAGGGACACACGGCGGGTAGCCCCCGTCACTGGTCAGCAGGGACACAGGGCGGGTAGCCCCGTCACTGGTCAGTAGGGACACAGGGCGGGTAGCCCCGTCACCCTGGTCAGTAGGAACACAGGGAGGGTAGCCCCCGTCACTGGTCAGCAGGGACACAGGGAGGGTAGCCCCCGTCACTGGTCAGTAGGGATGGGTAGCCCTGTCACTGGTCCAGTAGGGACACAGGGAGGGTAGCCCCGTCACTGGTCAGTAGGGACACAGGGAGGGTAGCCCCGTCACTGGTCAGCAGGGACACAGAGCGGGTAGCCCCGTCACTGGTCAGCAGGGACACAGGGAGGGTAGCCCCGTCACTGGTCAGCAGGAACACAGGAGAGTAGCCCTGTCACTGGTCAGCAGGACACAGGGAGGGTAGCCCTGTCACTGGTCAGTAGGGACACAGGGAGGGTAGCCCTGTCACTGGTCAGCAGGGACACAGGGCGGATAGCCCCGTCACTGGTCAGCAGGGACACAGGGAGGGTAGCCCCGTCACTGGTCAGCAGGGACACAGGGCGGGTTGCCCCGTCACTGGTCAGCAGGGACACAGGGAGGGTAGCCCCGTCACTGGTCAGCAGGGACACAGGGAGGGTAGCCCATGTCACTGTCAGCAGGGACACAGGGCGGGTACCCTGTCACTGGTCAGCAGAGACACAGGGAGGTAGCCCTGTCCACTGGTCAGCGGGACACAGGGAGGGTAGCCCTGTCACTGGTCAGCAGGGACGCTCTCTGGTGGCGTCGGTTGGCCGTGCTGGACATAGTCCCTAGAGTGGTCTTCACGTCATCACATCGAAGCAACAAGTCACTGAAGAAGGTGATGTGGATCAAATTGCTCCTCCTCCTCCAACCCTTCCTCCTCCTCCTCCTCCTCCTCCTCCTCCTTCTTCTTCTTCTCATCATCATCATCATCATCATCATCATCATCATCATCATCATCATCATCATCATCATCATTATCATCATCATCATTATTACTATTACTATCATCATCATCATTATTACTATTACTATTATTATCATCATCATCATCATCATCGTCATCATTGTTATTATTATTATTATTATTATTATTATTATTATTATCATCATCATCATCATTATCATTATCATCATCATCATCATCATTATTATTATTATTATTATTATTATTATTATTGTCGGTGTTTGTTTATTGTTATTATCATTACTATTATTATCATTATTATCATAACTCAGCATCATCATCATCATCATCGTCATTACTATGATTATAATAATTATTACTATTATTATTATCATTATTACAGAGAGCAAACTCTAAGCGCTTTACAATCCACACTCTCTTTCGCACAACGGGCTGCCTACCTGGGTAGAGCCGATTGAAGAGTTTGCCTGCCGGCGCTTCATTCAGTTGCTTTTCGTGTCATTCAGTCAATATCTCTTCATCGTTCACTCGTCATTCCTCCTTCCTTCTTTCCTTCTTTCGATTTTCAACACGCATGATGCATGCTATGTGTAACGTGTCATCCTACCAACGACCAACCTGGCCTTACTCTTCCCGAGAGATGGTGATGTGATTTAAGTGGGTGCAAGATGTTATGCGTGCATTCACACTCGGAACCTTGGCTTATAATTTCATTCGAAAGACTTTTTGGGGGGAAATTGAATCAGAACCAATGTAACTCCGAGTGAAAAATACCTCTGTCACCCAAACGGCCCCGGCAGAGATTTGAACCCGTCAAATCCTCTGACGATACAGATAACAGGGCACGAAACATGTGTGTTACGAACTGTCATGGCTGTCGTCTTAAATCTTCCCAGCGCACGAAGCTGATTACAACAGCTAGCAGCCCACGGCACCGACCTCTGAAAATCCTGTCCTGCTGATGGCCTGCTGGTTTTCTACTCACGTGTCCGAAGCACGCACTGACATACGCTGATGGTGCCAATCGTAATTAACATATTTTTAGTCAGTGTCACCGCTTCCACAAAATATTTACGCTCCTCGTGGATTAAAA